>JAQFZF010001844.1:0-13335 GCA_034695365.1 Enchytraeus norvegicus
TAGGTGGGTGATCCGGTGGACCCTCCAGTACCTACCGCTCCGCCGCCCCTGGCCGAAGGCATGCGCCAAGCCAAAGACCTATGCAGCAAAGACCTACAGCCCGTACGCCGATTGAGTAGGTCTTAGAAGCAGAAAGTAACTGAGAATAGATATCTCCCTGAGAATTGGTGTCAGATAAATCTCAGCGAACCATCCAATGATGACAGTATAGCAGTCCAACAATGTTGCTCTAACAATGTAAATACACCCTTTACAAAGTTTAGAAAATTTTATTTATAACAATTCACTTTTATAGTAACAATAAGAAACTGGTAATAGATATGCTTACAATTTAACAACTGACACACTTCAAACATGCACACAGAGGAGGGATTATGGGCTGGGAGTGCTCTGTCCCACAATGATCTAAAAACAGAATTGAATTGTTAAAATTGCATATACTAGTTTTACTGTAAAAAATATCTCAGTTCGGAGACCACTATTTCCCCTCCCCTTTGTGATTACAGGTGCTAATTAAAAAGAGGTCATTAATGAAATATTATTTGTAGGAGCACAACCTTACGGAATAAATTTTCGATTCTTCCCTTGCCTGTCGGTAGAATAAATAAAACGTTATCTATAAAAAGCAAGTATAAGGAAGAATGATTTACCTCACAGTGTTGGCCCCTAGGAGTTGTTAACTACATGAGAATTATCCCAGTTGTAAATAATTGATCGCCTCATATGGGCCTAATAATCATCGTGCTCTTTTGAGTAGCAGGAGTCATACACGACTGTAGTGTTACTAGTCTGTGTTATACATGTATACAAAATGCACAACTAAAGCAATACATCAATGCCTACATAGGGGCATTTCTGAGCGGAATGAATTAAGTTTCTTGGTACATTTTAGGGGGCATTTCTTGCCCCTGGCTTGTCGCGTTGAAAAATTATTTAGAATCTACTGGTATAGGCTTAAAAGCATAATACGCTCGTTAGCTTATTTGTGTGACTATATATGTTGAAAATGTTTGGAAAAACTAACGGCTAAATAATGAGCATATTTGACTCGAACTACTCGAAGTCCAAGAGGGGCCCGGTTCAAGCTTCCGTATTACCTTAACACTGACTATAGTATGACACGATAACATGAGAGAGAATTCATTTGTATCAAACTCGTTAGTCTTACAGTATGTGCTACATGAATGACAATAATAAAGATAAATGTTTACAACCTTATAGATATATTCATTAACAAAACTAATTCTAAATTAATGAAAAACGAACAATATAAATAATTAGTCAACCATCACCCAATATAAAATATGCATGCAGACAGATATCTCATATTTAGCAATATAGTTCTGTCGTCTCCGTCTTCTCTCTCTCTCCCTCCCTCTATTACACACACACTGTGACGCACACACACACACTCTCTCTCTCACATACATTACATTCGCATATTCTACATAGGCTTATGTTTATATTATATGTTACAAAACAATGCAAACCATGCCAGAGATTCACAATAATCAAAGACGAATGTAACATATATTCGTTAACAAATACCCATAACGATATTAACCGTATAAGATCATACCACAGATTTCTCCCGCTAGGTTGATTACAAGGCTGTACCGAATGCAATATTGCCCTATGTAATGTATTCATACACATCTCATTGTTTTTGTCGTTTTCCTTTTTGCTTTACTTTTTAGGGCTAGGGTTGGTGGTGGATTTGGGATTTAGACAAAATTTTGAGAATGCGTATAAATATATTAGAAAGGACAATTTTGCGTACCGAGTACCGATTTTCACTATTCGGCCTAATTTATTCAGTTGATACGCTTTTCGGTCAAATTTGAATACAAATAGTAGCCGCAATTGGCGGCATAGCATACTGCTGAAATTAATATTACTTTTTAAAAAGTTTATTCTTAATTTTATTTCAACAGACAATGCACTTAACATAATATAGCAGTTCAACTTGATCACTTAAAAGCTAAAGTCGAACTTAACGTCAGTTTCGCGGTCCAACGGCAACATCAATGACGGGCGAGCCCTGAGATTCGAACCGTGAACCTATGGAACCAGAGTCTAATACGTACTCAACTGATTCTGCTAATCGGCCCAGCTACTTTTCGTATTCGTTACAATCTCAACTTTTAGGCCGAATTCTAAGAGTGATTTGGCTAATTATTAGAATCCAGAGCAAATACGAGATGAATATTCGGTACAGCCCTAATTTGAAATATCGACTCTGTTAGTAAGACGCTAAACAATAATCAGTCTCTATCTATATAGACAATGACAAAGTTACATAAAAATTAATGTGCAATCACTTAAATATATTTTACATACAAAGCAGTCACAATACATTATATATTTGCTTAGAACGTTATTTTATCACGGAAATTCAACAAGTTCCCATAGTAATCTTATAATTAGTTCTGTTAGAGGCCACTTGGTTAATAAATCTAATATATTTCTATCTTGTACTTGGGTATTTGCAACATGTCAAACTGAAATAACTTAACAGCTGTTTACTCTGTTGAGATTTGTCGGAAATCACTTTAAAGAAAAGAAATGGTCCAATGGACATCAATTTGTACTGTTATTTTGCTAATCGACTCTTGATATTATTGTGATTTTGGAATCAAAGTTTGTGAGCTAATGACATGATCTTAGCATGCATGTCCGATTTTGGCATCAATGTTCAATGGGCTAATGAAAAAAGTGAATATTTATGCACAAAAACTGTGTTACAATTTATCGCCTATGGACGACATATTCTAAAATTCTGTAATTTTGGAAGAAATTTCTTATGTTAGAAAATGTTAGACAAAACAGCAAAAAGAGAGTTCTATTACCGTCCATGACAACATCGAGCCATCGTAACAGTTAACATATGTAGCGAACGCTGCTAAACTAAAGGCGAATTTAAGACCAGTTTCGTGGCCTAACTGCTAAATAAGTGACTTGTAAACCCTGGGATTCGTAACCCGAGTCGGACCCTCAACTGATGTGCTATCAGCTCAGCCACAGATGTCCAGCAGCGGTAGCTAGTTATTAGTCACAGATCTTTGCCACAGAGCTGTAATTCTTCTTGATGATATATAGCTTTAGTATTGGCAGTAGTAGTTGATAGGCGTCCTGTATGCACGTGGTGCTGTTACTAGCCTCCAGATATATGTTAGTTATCAGAGGTGTCACCGACTCACGAACTTGTTTATCAACTCCGCTGCTGTCATCTGTCGACTGAAATATAATTAATAATTTACAAAATACTTAAACTCTAATAATCGAGACGCTCAACCAATGCGACATTGGTTCGCCTGGAACCTGTTATGTTAGTATCAGCGGTGTTACTGACTCAAGCAAATGTTTATCTTGTGTTTGACATAAGAGAGCTCCACTGCTCTCTTATGTCAACTGAACATTATACATAATTGTGTAATAGTCGAGGTGCTAAAAAATGTGTCAATGGCACCAATCCAGGTATATGTTAATTATCAGCACTGTTACCGACTCGCGAACTTTTTATAAACCCCACAGTTCTCATCTGTCGACTGATACATAATACACAATTGTCTCATAATCGAGACGCTTTACAGATGCGCAACTGGCTCATAACTAGGTATATGACGTCCCTGATAGCATCGTCAGATGAAGAAATTACGTTAAATCAATATAGTTTTTCATTTTATGGTATTGTATAATGTTAGTTATCACCAGTGTTTCTTCTTTATCAACACTGCTTTGTAATAGTGAAGAGCATTCGTCATATTAAAATTTTATTTAAGTTTAAGTGCCATGTAAATGTTGTATAATTTAATAAAATTTTGACTAATATTAAAAGAGTATTAATGCCTTGATAAAGTAATATAATAATTGCTTACATTTGCATAAACAGCACTAGTGATACACCTGGTGAACAATGCAGACTGACTCCCTATCTCCTTACAGAACATTCTCGTCAAACTGTTGCACAAAAATTTATACATTAAATCACGTTTGCCACTCACCCTAGTGCACCGCCAAACGGCAGGTCCAAGGTACATTATTCTGAAACACAGTCTGCTCACCAATGAGCACCCCATCGCTCATCAAGTTGATCCCATCAAAAAGGACACGCCTTTACCGTACCCAATATGTAACCTTTTTTCTTGGGAATATATATTCTGATTTCTGAGATGGTTTCCCATTGCTTTCCTCAGTATGAAAATATGTGCGTTAATCGACGAAACATATGCAGTTTTCAGTTGGTCTATTCTCAAGATTTCCTGTTGACAAGTTGCAGATTAATATTTAATTAACTGTTGATTAATTAAAGTTCATTACAGTAGGCCTAATTAAAATTAAACACGAGCCTGGCGAATGATAGTAATTGATCGAACGTAAGGCTGGCGAACTTGCCAATAGATTAATGACAATTATGGCATGTGTGCTGAAGGCGCTAAGAAAAGGGTTTAGCTCCAAACTAAGAGTCAATATTGACTCAGTGGTACTTTTGACTTTTTGAAAATAATTAAAGCAATTACTATAATTTTACAATTTAAATTTACAAATTCTAATTTCTTTAGTTTTACAATTTAAAAGTTGTACACCGCAAACAGTCAAATAGATGTGATTAATCAAACTGTACCTGGTGAGGTTGTTAGCATGGGTGAGAGATTGATCAGGTGAAGGTTGTTGAGTGGAGTCAGCTGATTCAGAGAGGAGTGATTGAGTGACACTGTGATAGATCTCTATACAACATGATGTGAACTCACCCATACACTGCACAGACTTCTGGTGGATATCCTACGTTAAACATGTTAAATCATGTTTTACTATGCTACAAAACTACATGATCATGTGAACTCACTCATACACTGTACAAACTTCTGGTAGACATCCTGTATGCTAAATAAAGCAATCAATTAACATTGGTTTAAAACACCTGCTTCATCATCTGACGACGATATCAGGGATGTCTTCAACAGCACAAGCAATACTAACTGGTCCACTCAAACGCAGTTAGCAAGTCACAAGTATTGAAAGAGAACAGGGGTTAACACTGGTCAAAAACGGAGCAAATTCATGTTTTAAACAATGTTAAGTTATGTCAATCAATCTATGAAAACTTAACGTCCGATTCATCACTGACGACGACAGCAGAGACGTCTCCTACAACATTTGAACTAGCTGGTCCACCAAAACACAACTATCTATCTTTCTCTTTCTCTCAAGCATAAATGCAGAAAAAGGCAAACTCTGCTGCAAGAAAAAAGTACTTAGCCTACTAACCGATAAGAACAGCCTTATCGACCTGATAAGGCTGTTAACATAACAGCTTATGCTTATAACAGCTTTAGCAACCTGGCGGCGAGCCCTGGAGGAGTGTTCCCAAGGACGAAGATAGAGGAGGTCAGCACCACGGCTGATCCTCGGGTGGCAACAACAACAACAGCCTTATCAGTTTAGCTTTTGGACTAGGTGCCAACTTAGGTGCAAGGTTCGATTCCTAGGACTTATCCGTCACGGTTGAAGCCTGCAGGCCGCGGAACTGATTCAAATTAGCAACGGCTGCAAAAGTTAATATGTATGGCATTGTACACAAGCAAACAATGTTAACTATGATAAATAATTTCAAACACACCATTTTAATTTCATTCAATTAAACTACAATAACAAGTTGGACAATAATTATAACAATCTGTATATTAAGTTAACTTAACTTTATTTCTTAAATATCTTATTCTTAACTGAGTTAACTTCTCCTTTTCTTATTTTCCCTTAATCTTATCTTAACTTAACTCTACTTGATAATGTTACATTATTCCAACATTATTATAAAATAATAAGTCAATGATGCCACATGGAAAATATGTCAAACATGTGTGATTGTCCATGGAATCCTATATTAATACATCTGGAAGCATAACTGAATTGATCGCTTACATAAGTGGGCCATTCTGCTGTAGTTAGTTATGGACCTGGCCATTGGACCCGTATACACTTTCAAGTCAGGAGAATATGAATGCTATTTCATGTTAGTGACCTATAAGGCTCTAAAACGGCACTAGATGGAACAACGGAAAGTGTTGCATAAGTCGGCCATCTTGAATCAAAGATGACCGCCAACGTGTGCATAAGCTGGAATATCTGTAGAAGTTTAAGTGATAGAGTGGTGATTTTGGTGTCTGGAGTATGGTTTTCGGGGTCAAGGAATCCAAATAACATATTGCCAATATTGTGGAATGGTCACGTGGTCATGAAATCAAAGATGGCCGCCAACACGTGTATAAGCTGGAATATCTCGAGAAGTTTAAGTGATAGAGTGGTGATTTTGGTGTCTGGGGTATGGTTTTCAGAGTCATGGAATCCAGATAACATATTACCAACATCATGGAATGGTCACGTGATCATGAAATCAACGATGGCTTCCAACATGTAATAAACTTCAACCATCATTGATTTCATGATTACGTGACCATTTCAATATAATAGAAATATGTTATTTGGATTTCTTGACCCCGAAAACCATGCCCCAGACACCAAAATTACCACTCTATCACTTAAACTTCTCGAGATATTCCAATTTATGTACGTGTAAGTGGCCATCTTTGATTTCATGATCACGTGACCATTCCACAATATTGACAATATGTTATTTGGATTCCTTGACCCCGAAAACCGTACCCCAGATACCAAAATCACTACTCTATTGCTTAAACTTCTCGAGATATTTCAGCTTGTGCACGCTTTGGTGGCCATCTTTGATTCAAGATGGCCGACTTATGCAACACTATACACAATTTCACCTAGTGCCGTTTTAGAGCCTTATAGGTCCCTAACATGAAATAGCATTCAAATTCTCCTGACTTGAAAGTGTATACGGATCCAATGGCCAGGTCCATAACTAACTACAGCAGAATGGCCTACTTATGTAAGCGATCAATTCAGTTACGCTTCCAGATGTATTAATATAGGATTCCATGGCTGTATTTACAGGTGTGCCCATTAATTCTAGTTTGTTACTTTTGATTTCTTATATATTAATTTTTGTTCCCGTTGAACAGAAGGACTGGTTCAGCTCATGGAGCGGTTGGGAGTTAATATTAATATCAAACCAAAGCAGAAGCCACCAAATAAGGTAAGTACAGAACTACAAATATAATTATCTTTCCAATATATTGTGTAGATTTTTATTCTTTTAATCACTCGACTTGACAATCACTTGACAATTTAATCAGTTTAACTTTAATAGCAGCGCATGTTGCCAAGCTCATGTCTATTTTCGTACAGGCTGTATTTTGTTATTGCTTAACTGTTAAATCCACGTTTCTTCTTCTATTTATCTCAGAGGTTGATTTTATTTTATTCTTATATTTCATTCAACACAAATCAGACTTTCATAAATACGTGAGAAGAGACGCAAAGGCCTGAAGGCATTAACGTGTACCCCGAAGGCAGTCCGATGGAAGTTATGAATTAAAATATTATTATGAATCTTTACTTGCCATCGAATAATAACAATAATCTATTCTATCATATTTTTTTAGCCCAGTGTCGTTTACCACCCAGGGCAATAAAATAAAATAAAAATAAATAAATAACAATAATAATAAAGGTTTAACGTCCGATTCCTCATCCAAGGACGATCGGATGTCAGGAACGTCTCAACAACACATATCTCAACAAAAAAGTACACCAATAACGGTTGGCAGTTGTCAGGAACAATACTTATTATCATAATTACCTGTTAGTGTTTGAATAAAGATATTGTCAATTTGAGAGATTTAGACAATATTTGAGTAAATATTATTTTAATAGAGATATGATTTGATGTATTAATGTTAATGTAGGTAATGTTTGTGTTCAGTTAGAAATAGATTGGGTCTAAAACAAGCATCTGATGCTTCCTGACTCGGAGACGTCATGCTATGTTAATATTATTGTAGTGCATACCTAAGTTTGTTAATGAAGATGTTTTTGACGATTTATTATTGCAGTCAGTTGTGATTAAGTCGCTTGAGCAGAACGTATCTAACATGTATGAAGCAAGACGGCTCATCACTGGTGGTAATGGTCTGCCAACAGAATGTCTTAATTCTGCAGCAGTCAAAGAAAGTGATCAAAACCACTCTACATCTCAGTTATCATGTAGGTTCAAGTCTTTCTCTCTCACTTAGAGCACTGCTGCAGGTCCACGGTGTTATAACCGTATAATATGCATGTTTACTATATAGAGAAATAAAACAGAAATAGCACTGAAATGAGTGTATAGTATGCCATATTCTTGTGGGCCATATTTTCTTGGAGATAATTTTGTCGTCTGAGGTTGGTCTCCTTATCCTTCCTCAGTGGCTGCGTTATTAGGCTTCTACGAAAGACGTGCAGCTTTCTGTTGGTCAATTCTCATGTTTGCCAGAGCCAACACGGCCAACTCTTTATTATATGAAAATATGCATGGTGCTGGATTTGTCGTGGATGATAGCACAATCTAATTATTGTTGTAGTCGTTATTATTTTTGTATATGACGTCCCTGACAAAGCCTTCGGGTGAAGAACTGTACCTCAAATCCTCATTAATTGACTGATTGACATGTCTTTATAAACAATTGAACATGTTTTATATATAAAATATAAACTGAATAAATTATGAACTTTAGTTGGATGTTAAATTTTGAACTTTATATTTAGAAGTATGTGAAAATTATCGTAACAATTACTAATTTTATTGAGGAAACTGGTAGTTGCTTTAAATTTAATATTTTACATTTCTTACTCATTGATTTTTGTTCATTGCTAATTAGCCACCAAGAGTTGCTGTTAGTTAGAGATTTATTGTAAATTATTGTATACCTGTCCTATGCATACTGTAACAGTGATTCTTACAGGGTTGTCTAACCGTTTTTGGTGACTAATAAATAAATAAAAATTTAAAAAATTGATTGATATAAAATTATAAACTTAATAATAACAATATATGCTTTGAAAATCACGGGCAGGCTTTAAAATTCACACTTGTATTTACCTAATTTCAGATACGGGTAGTAATTATCAGACAGTGAACTTTGGAGGTCGGTTGCTGATGCTGCCTCAGGGATCCATACCACCCATTTACTCATCAGCTGCCATCGTGCCTCTACCTCTTGCTCAAGGTATATTGTATAGACGTCCCTGACATAATCCTTGGATGAAGAAACGGACTTTAAACCTTTATTCTTATATTGTTAGTATGTTGTGAGCTCACTCAACAAATTTAATTCACTTTCATGGTAGGACCAAGACACACATTCCACACACAGTCATCTGTCGCTCCCAATAATGAGCACTTCATCGACAGCAATATTACATGCTTGAGGTAACGGTTCATAGATTTTGGGTTCGAATCACGGACTTGCCGACGCTGATGGTGCCGATATTATCAATAAACATTGCTTTATCTGCTTTACATTTTTGTTTGATCAAGGCAATGCTAATCTGTTAACATGACATGAATATATTTTAAATAGAGCATAAGAAACTCTGTGAATGTATTAAGTCCATGACATCATTCTCAAACGAAAAAAATCTAAAATCAAATTTTAGTTTAGCGTCCGGTTCATCATCTGACGACGATATCAGAGACGTTATGCCACACCAGATGGTCCTCCCAAACGGAGCCAGAAAGCACAAACTTTTTCTGTTGAGAAAAACGGGTCAAACACCGATGAAATCCGATTGCATTGCAAATAAATATCATTCCTTTGCAAAGTTATTAAATTCATGCCGATTAAATTCATACTCTAAATGTGATTAAATTCATACTCTATACCGATAAACGGAATAACTTTCTGTCAAATAATTGAAGACGCTATTAATTTGAAAATGCTAAATAACATTATGGATATTTCTCAAAACTTACTCCTCCTTAGATCTTAAATTAATAAGTTTATTAATTTATTGGTCTATTGGTTTAGTGGTAGTCTGAAATTTTACCGCATTCTTCTCTGCACTATTTGTTTTTGCTAGTTTATTTGGGTGTACACAGTGTTCACTGTTCAGGCTAGTAATTAAAAAGTAGTGGAAGACGTCCCTGATGTCGTCATCAGAATTTGGAACGGACGTTAAATTCGGATTGACTGATAGATATGATTTTTAATAGTGTATATTTAATATGTTACAGTGCCCGTATATAAACCTACCACGCCTGTGATACCTCGCTTTCAGCCTCGACCAAATTCGTATCATTTACGGCCTGGGGGCCCAGACTTGTCTATTCCCAAGGCAAACAGTTTCAGCGCCTCTGGTCATGACCAATCTCTTAGGTCCAATGTTCAAACAACAATGCCTCAGTCGTCAGCAATCACATCTTCAGGTTGAAACTCAATACTAAATTAAAATTATATATCAAATCTAAAGTATATCTTACTTATGATAGTGAAAGAAAGGTTTCGTTTGAATGATTCAGTGAGTCACATTATCGATCACAATAAATGTAAATATTGGCGGATATTTTATGCCAGAGGTGACCAAATTTGACCGTATGGCGAGCCACAGCCCTTTTTGAAGCTAGCGAGCCCCTTTTTTTTAATTACTCGTACAAAGTTTTGCAAGGCGCAAATCACGCATTTACAAAGTATTTGTGTTTTGCAATATGATTGTGTAATTGTGTATTCTTATGTATACTATACTAATCTTTAAAAATGTTTGCTCTGAGATATGCAGGCCTATAGGCTCTTTACTTGATCAAAAATAGCTTTTATTCTCACTCATTAATGAACACACTTCGATCAACTCAATAAGTTGATGCCATCGCGGTATTCTGAAATGCCGATTTACGGTTGCCGATTTGTTAGCCAGAAAATTATAACTTGCACTACTTTATATAAATCTTTTAGTGTGAATACATTTGAGAAAAGTAATGCTATATTATAAAGCAAAACATACTAAATTTGTTGGTATGTTCTATCTATGCAGACATTGATGTCATATACGAGATACTGAAGAAAGTGGAGGCCAACAGCTCTATTACCGATAGGCAACTCTCGGCCTCAATTTCTGACCCAACTTTCACAATCCCCACCCTACCTGGACACGATAATTTCCTTTCCCCCAGTATTAACACCACTACACACTCTCAAACACACACAACAGTAACTCCAGATCAATTCTGGTCCAGAGATAACATCGAGAAATCACCTCGGTACAATGGATTACCGATCTTTCAGCTAGCATCGCTCTCTGATCAACTTGCTACTTTGGGTTTGGACTCTAGCTCACCAAATGCAAGCACCACCTCACCTTATGACAGTCTGCCTAAGGATGATTTTGGGATTAGATTAGGTATGGATTCGTTCCTGAGGTCCCCGGAGTCCCACACGGGACCATCGTCGCCCCATCAGGCGGATAAGTCCCCTGGGTCCTCCTGCTCCCCCTCGTCGTCCATGGGACAGCACCAGCTCGGTCAACTAGGTCGACTGGGTCAACTAGGGAGGGCTTCATTGCTGGACGTCCAGGAGGCTGATATGTCAAGGTTTGCTGATTGCTATAATATTACGTAAAGATACACAAGAGATAGTGTAAATTTTAATTGCAATAATTATCATAATTTTTTAATGCATTGGTCATTGAATCGTCCCTGACATCAACATTGGATGAAGAAACGGACATTAAACCATTATTATTATTGCAATTATTAATCGTTATAATAAACAATACCCAAGGTTGTTGAAAATCTGGAAAGAAAGCAGTAATATCTTAGACTTAACGTCCACTTCTTCATCCGAACATGTTGTCAGAGACGTCACAGAGATGCTGTATTTCTAAGTCTGAAAGAAGCCGTATCAATACCTGACTGCTAGTGCGGAGCTGATCATGTTTCTAGGCGCTTTCAGAACACAGGTGACACTTATTAGTCTAGCGCAAAGTCGTCAGCCTTACTTTCGATCCGTTACGATCATACGCCAGTTTGAGAGCTTTATATCAGATCCATCAATAAATAATCGTATCAGATCAAATTCTTATATAATGAGCGGCGCCCAATATGAGATCCAGTATTTAAAGTTGGAGAGTTTAAATAATAACGGTGTGAGACTATGTTAATATCAACCAGTTTTGTTTTTCCAGATTCGGTAATGCTACCTCTGACAACCCATCTGGGTTGAGTCCTGTTCTAAGCAAGGCTCCGGGATTCAGTAGACCAAAGAAGTCTGCTAACTCATTCCTCATGCCCAGTAGTAGTCTGGTGGACTTTGAGTATGAGCAGAAGAAGTTACTGGCGAATAGAGGTTTGTAGAACTGCCATTCTCTCTATTTTATATTATTTTATTTTATTTGAGATTCTTTATACCGGCTGGCCAAACTTGACTGACCGTCGAGCCGAACAAAAACCCCCCTTGAAGCTTGCAAGCCGCAGTTCAATAATTTCATTAGCTTTGCGAATTCACAAATCATGCATTTGCAAGCTTATTGGTTCTCGAAATGTATGTAGGCCTAGATATCCATTAAAAATGTCGGTTGCATGTCTTAAGATATGCAGGCCTATGGGCTCTTATTTTAATAGACATATACTTGCTACAAAATACATGCAGAAGACCGGCTGCAGTATATACTCATCAGTCTATAGAGTATTATAGTATACAGTATACTGTAACAAAAGTGTCTTGGTTGGATGGTTTTATTGGTAGTTCATGTAAAAGCTACATAAAACAAAGTTTAACGCCTGCTTTTTATCACAAGGATACTGTCCATGACGGACCTGGCTGGGACTCGAACCTATGGCTTACTGGTGTGCTTACCAACTGGATAACCCATCCAAAATCGGACGTTAATTTCTCATTGAATAATTGATTGATTGATTTCTTCTACTCTGGGTGTAAACAGCTCTGTTGGTTTTATTAAAACGATTCAGTAAGAATCATTTGATTGATTGATTGATTGAATGATTGACAGCTATCCAGGACAAACCTTCAGGTGAGACCAGGACACCCACAGATTTCTGGTCGGGGTTGGGGTTCTCTCGGTCAATGCCTGACGCCGCCGTACGGGCTCGTCTTGGGGCACATCACATGCGCAGGCTAGGAGGGGAGCTGCAGGGGGCGAGCGGTGGGGAGCCCGCGGGAGCTGAGGGTGGGACAACGGATAGGTACAGCGAGGTGTGTAATATGTATGTCAGGTGCTTTTATCCCAAATAATGAAAAACAAATTTATCTTTTTTTCTCTTCTATTTTCACTTATGTCAGAACGTACATGCTAGTTTCCTTGCTTAGTTGCTGTTTTTGTGTTGTATTATTTTCTTTTGCCAATTCATGATTCATCGTACCTTTGCCTTTTTATGACGCTTCAAGCTGCCAGCACAGGTACACGACAAACCTAACAAACACC
>JAQFZF010001845.1:0-13324 GCA_034695365.1 Enchytraeus norvegicus
GCGGGGTTCGAATCCAAGGCTCGCCCGTCACTGATATCCCTTTCGAGAGATGAAACTGACGTTAACTTCGGCTTTATTTTTTTTTAATGATAATAGAGATAGTGCACCTGAATTCCGAGCCCAGACCATCAGATTTCAGTTCCTAGAAGCTGATAATAATCTTCATTGTAAAATTAAGCCTCAATTTATATAATTATATCCGTAGGACTAACAGCTCTAGGAAAAATAATAAATTAATCGAATCCTGAAAGAAATTATAATTTTGTTAGCAATTATGTTCGGTATTAAAACTATAAATATTAGCATTATGAAAACGACCAAAATTACTAATAATAATTAGAATTAGTCATCATAAATAATTATAGTTACTATTATTAGACTAAATATAAACAGCCTCCTGCAGAAGCGGAAATGAACGGGTGAATTGCCAGGCACATCAGTTCAGGGGCGGATACAGAAAATTTCTAGGAGGGGAGGCGAATTTGCCAAACCATATTTTACCAGGTGCGGGTAAAAAAATACCAGAAAATACCAGATTCGTGGTATTTTCTTCCTAGGAACTTATAAAGACTACTAGAAACTTCTAGTAGTAGAGAGAGTCTTAGTAGTGGTTGACATCGAAGGGGCGAATCGCCCCCTCGCCCCCCTTTGAATCCGCCACTGAATCAGGTGAAATGATCCACCGCAACATGCTTCATTCCATGATTACTCAGCAATAAAACTCTGCTTGACTGAAAACCGATGAGGAAAAAGTTCGCCTATCTTCCCTGACTATAGGTTAACATATTTATAGAAAACAACTGTTTAATTCATCTAGTCGGACGCTTCATTCGATTGATATGCTGGAGATTTAATGGATTCAACACTTCCGTCGCCAGCAGAAATCATCTCGAATCAATCGCTTCTAATAACACGGATTCACGTTGAGTTTTTTGCAAATCTTTTCAGCATATAAAAGTGCCGACATCAAAGCGCTCGAAACCATTCACAGATGTGGCGATATACCTCAGAGATTGGTACTTGAATCCGTGATTTTAATCCAGCGATATACAGCAATAGAATGTTTTTAGGAATGCCGGGAAAAACTTAACGTGAGAGTTAAATAATAGGTTACTGGTAAGACAGGCCAATCAGTTGTGATGGGAGATATGAAGATATTATCTTTAGAAAGGCGATTATGGTCAGTTGGCGATCAGACGCGATTAACCGATCTATAATCTAGGGTGTAGTTACTAATGGTCTATTTAACGCTTTCAAGTCACCTTCGGTTTCAGTAATAAGCCTCTATTAGGTGCATTAGTCAGCGCAGACCGCGTTGTGGTCAAGAAATGAATTGAAAATTGACTTGAAATTCTCTAACCCATTTGCTAAATCATGCGGCTTAAATGATATTCAATCACTGTCAGACACTCTCATTATAACAGAGAAACGATAAATCTGGAATTCTCAAATAGTTCTATTTCTTATTGTGTCTTTAGAACTTGGCTTATCTGAAAATTGATAGGCCTAGGATATCTAAGATCAGTTATCATTTAGAAATGTCTCTGGTAAACTTTTAAGAATCTGCAATCCTGGGGCTACTGATGAGGCTAAATCGGGGACACTGCAGGACTTGCCAATATGCCAATAATATTTATTCAACTTCGATTGTTTGCAGAGAATTGAGCTTTAACCAATTTCGCTTTTAAAATTTCAGTCTATATAATTATCACGGCAACTACTTGAATTCGCTCCATCATAAAAACTTTGTGACAAATTAATAATTTTACATTTCATTGTGTGTATTCTAACGCAATTCTAAACAGAAAAGTGAAATCATGAAATTACAAATCCGTCATCATTTTTCATGTTAATAAACTTCTGGCTTTAGATGATCGGCAAATAAAAGATCTGTGACATTAACTTTAATAATTAATTAATGCCACATTCTAAATTTCTTCCTGGTATATATGCCAATATTGCATTCATATACCGGCAGTTTGCCAAAAATATAAGCGAAATTAGGAATTAAAAGTTACAATTAATTTAATATCTATTTAAGCCTAATTTTATGACAAATTAAGTCTTAGAATTCAAATTTAGTTATCAAGATAGGTCATATAATACAATCACACAGAGAGGAATATATATATATATAGGAATAATTCATTAAGCGTCTGTTTGTATATTTTTGTATGTGTAACATTGTGGATATATTATGTATGTCATATGTAATATGTCTTTGACTGATGGACCTACAGTTATATGATTTATGTGCGGGGTACACGTTAGCGCCGCCGGCCTTTGTATCCCTTTTCGCACTCTCTGTTATTTAGTACATGTTTTGCTGCTTGATTCGTGTGGAATGGAATTCAATTCAATTCAGAGTACGGATAGTTTATCTGCATTCTGCAGCCTCAAAATATTATACATAATTTAAAAACAATTATTCTTCATTATTCTTCATTAAATTGTCACTGACTTAATTAGCACTGTACGTTTAAATTAGGTTATAATTATAACAAACTAAAATTAATCATTATTAATGTCCGAATACACAAAAAATCCTAATGAACTTATAAAGAAATGAGTTATCCTTATAAAGAGATGATACATCCATACTCTATAGTTCTGGTTTTCATTAATCCAGCACTCAATAAACGCAGCAGACATGAGCCGCAGATTTGTATTTAAAGTATTAAAGCTCGAACATCAGAAGATAAAAGTGCAAGAAAGAAGTAAAGGTCGTGATCGGTGATCTCATAACGAAGGCGACAAACTCAGATAAGCATTATCCATTTATCCATTAATAGCCATTTAACGTGGGAACTGTTTAGGATTATAATGATCACTAGCGGCGCATAATTGTTAATATGATAAGTTGATACCATTGATGCCAGTTACTACTGTATTATGGATCGAATCAGCAATAAACGGCAATATAATTTAATTATTTACAATGGAAAATTTGTTGAGCATGTTTGGGCCTATATCAGCTGTTGTTTTATTTTATAATATGATGAATTAAGCTATAAATAGCTGCATATTAAAACACACTGCGCAGACGAAGAAAGTACATTACACAAGTTTTATAGACCAGTCTATAGATACATGACTCAGTATGTCTAATATGTGTTTAAATAAAGCTTCAAGTATGTTCAATATCTCTTTCATCATCTCAAGATTGATATAAGAGATGGACCTGGTTGCAAATGGAACTCGCGGCCTGTTGCTCAACAGACAAGTATCCTACCGACTTGGATATTTAATAATTGAGCCAATACTAATCAAGTGAATATGAAATATAAAATTATAATCGCTGCCCGGAGGCTTAATCAGTGATGCGTGAGCCGTGGAATTTGAAACCAATACCTATCGAGTAGGGCCGACAAACCAATAAGCCACTGGCTCAGCATCGGTTGAAAATTAAGACATTTTACATGTGCAGCGCATAGTGGCAGACACGCGAAATAAAATTTATATTTGCTGCCGTATGTTTCACTGATTAAAGCGCTTTGGCTGCATTCTTCAAGCACACTGTGGATATTCTATGATACGGTCCGTCGCTGATGGTTCTTCGGATGGCGACACTGACGTTAAACAGGTTTTACCTTTCTCCTTGCGTTGCGCCAGTAGAGCACTGTAAGAGTATTGTATAATTTTATGATTAAACAAATTCTTTTAATATTTAAGAAAAAAATGATGTTTCTTTAATTCAAAACTATTGTGCTAGCGATTATTTTGCTAAAACCATTATCTTAGCTATTTATATTTGCATATAAATGTTTAGTGCGTATATTTAAGGTCCTGCACGCGAGATCTGCACTCAACTATTGCAGATCCTATCAACTCAACGCCTGTGCTGCTCAATTATTCCACTCCGGAGCTCCATAAGTGTCAAAGTCATTTCTCTCGGCAATGGACTCACCGGATAGCGGAGTCCAGGATCCTCACACCTTAATCTTCACTAATGAACGTCTATCACAGAACTATTACTCTAAATATAAGAAAATCTTCCATATAAAACTTTCATGGAATTTTAAATAGACTAGAGAAGTTTCGATAATATCGATTTTACATATTCATTATCTATTAATAATAACATTTACTCATTTCGACTGTGACAGAGCTTCCTGAAGTTAGAATGAATTTGAGAAGGTAGATTATTATTTCTGGTAAATGTATTGGGTTTGGTGTGATAAACTTGTTCTCCAAAGCCGTGCTCTTAAAGAGCGATAGTTATCTTAGGGTAGTAATTTGTGCCTTGGTCGCTAGTACACCAGTAATAGGACATTCCGTTCAACTTAATCCAAGCGTGAATTTTTTCCGTATCATTATCTTTTCAATCTCATTATTTCATTATCTTCACATTCTAGCAAACAAACATTTAATATGCGCATCATTTATCACTCCTATATGATGGAACGTATAGGACGTAGTCTGAGACGTTGCCCCGGATATATTCCGCAGGAGTGAGAATTTTTCTGAGGCGTGGAAGCAGACTACGGTCACTAGAGAGTCATTGCTGTAGATACGGTGAGATATTTGGCAGTGAATCGTCTAGATCCGCGCCAGTCATTATACCAACTTCACACTTACGTTTGATTGCATGGGGAGAACCGAGAGTCGAGCGTGAATAGCAGATGCGTTGAAAGCGTGAATTTTTCTAAATGGGATAGCGCTCGATAAAATGAGATGGCATCGCTAAAATGGAGGACAGATAAGGCGATCTGAATAGTAGAACAAATGGAACAATTATTATAACAACCAGAACCAAAAAATACAGAATAATAAAGCTGTATATTGTTTAGAGTAAAATACTTATCATCCTAGTACAGTATTTCTAATTTTGCATATTATGAAATAGGTAGTTTGGTAATTAGCTAGTCATTGTTCGGCAGAGCCTGTTAGCACAACGATAAAGTGTCTGACTCGTGTTCCATAGGTTCACGATTTGAATCCTAGGACTGACACGTCACTGATGCAGCCGTTAGGCTGCGAAACTGACGTTTAATTCGGCTCTAGCCTATAATTTGTATAGAAATCTTTCATTGGCAGGATAGTTTTTTATTTGGATAAAAATAATTATTGATACATAGAGTCGCAGACTGATAATGTTCTATCAAGAATATGTTGCGATTGGCTCAGTGATGTCGTTGTAAGGTAACAAAATGGACGTTAATCTTGTTCTGATCCTCATTGATTAAAGGCCCCACTAAGGCTATTGAATTGCTTTCTTTGACTCCAAATACTATGGCTTAAATTGGAATAAATTATATCAATAATAAATACAAAATAATATCATTAAAGATTGGAGTATTTTGTTAATGCAGTGAAATTTCAAAGCAATTTGTAATTAAATTAAAGTAAGGCCTACATAGAAATATTGCTCTTAAGAAACTTAATCAACTATATTACATTACATTTGCACTTAAAATAACAGCTCAGGGCGATTGAAAGCTTTAAGAAATTGCACTAAATTTAGCCCTCTATTTGTGCAATTTCATGCCCTAACAATATTTTTAAGGGGCAATATATACGTGTATATATACTACTGGAGATATTCTATGAATCATAAAATCTAAAGAAAATGGATCAAATGACATAAATGTTTACGAAATAAAATAGAACTGATTCAAGGGTCATATGATAAGTGAAAGAAGGAAGCACCACGATCTATTGCCTCCGGATAGGACACTGCACAATGCATGCAGCAGGAAGAAGAAGAAGTAGAATAGAAAGAACTTAAATTTAGAGCAATGGGTATTAAAAGATAAATAAGTAATTTGATATATAATACTGCAGCAGTAAAAGAGTGGAAACGATATTAAGCAGCAGACTTACATTTAGCGCGGTAACAAAATTGACTTGTATTATTCCCAGTTGTCAAAGCTCGATAAGAAGCATTTCGATGTCACAAAGAATTGATCATCACATTAACTGCAGATGGAACAGCGCTGCAACGTTTCAACTCTAAATTTGTAACAGGGCTATGCTAATCACCGATAATTAATTATGCGATAAATTATATATTATGGTTTCAGAACTGAGCACCATGAGAAATATATATATAAAAGTGGCATATAAAACATTGGCATCCGTAAAGCAAATTATAGCTGTAATCAAACTTAAATAACGAAAATATATCATGATTGTATTGTCGCAAGATATTACAAATTGTGACAAATTCAATGTGCATAATGTGCTTAAAACATTGTGTATATTTTGTGTACAACAAATTATATAATTCTGTGAAAAAATATGATCGCCTACTTCCTGAAAGAATTTGATGTCTGAAAAGAAGAAATGTGTACAAATTATTTAGAGTAAAGTGAAGTAAAACAGAATTTGTGCATAATTAATCAGAGTATTCAGCCCACAGACGACATTTGAAGTGCAGCTCAAGGGGTATAGAGATTACATCTAAACATGGCGGATCTGAGGTCAACTCATGCAATCGTCACAATCTGAATATTTTCGTTCTACTCTCCCTCTAGTGCACTGCCAAATGGCAGGTCCAAGGTACACATTCTGAAACACAGTCTGCTATCACGCTAAGAATGGAACACTCCATCGATCATCAAGTTGATCCCAACAAAAAGGCCATGCCTTCACCACACCCAAAATGACCTTTTTTCTTGGGAATCTTCTTCTGACTTTCGAGGTGGTTTAACCTCCCGTTGCCTTCCTCAGTATGAAAATATCTGCGTTAGTAGGCTTTTACGAAACACGTGCAGCTTTCAGTTGGTCTATTCTCAAGTTTTCCGGATCCAGCACGGGTCAATTCCTTTCTACTGCTATCAATCAATCATCAAACAGTTTTAAACGTGATAGAGAGTGGACAAATTAATCTGCCGAAGTGTACTTTTCCCCAAAATATAACATTCAAATCTGAAGTTACTTTAATTTGTCAGATATGAGTGAAATCATTCTGGATACAAAAACACATTATTAACCAAGTAAACCTACTAATCTGCAAAATGTTTAATATACTTGCATGCGTAACATGCTTGCAAAGGCCTACACGAAGAAGAAATGCTAAATTTGTACAGAAAACCCGTGAGCGTGTGGCCTGACGGTTTCAATGTCCACCGCACAGGCGTGGCAAATTACACGAACCAACAATACAGTATAATAATTATACCGCGAAAATGAATAATTTACTCTACTAGTATTTTAATTACAAATACGGATAGCCTGGTGCAATTATATAGGCTAGAGCTTTCGATGACATTCCATAATAATTATTACAACTGAATATTATAGAGCTTGTACTACCAAATAACGCGTAGGCATATAATAAATATTATTTATTGCATGTAAAACTGTAAATATTAAACAGCATTACTCACAGTTGGCAATACAATTGTCACCGCATTACCGACATCATCTGCTACTCGTGACAATTATACTATGGATTCCAGTTCATTGCCTAGTGAAAAATTTATATATATGTCCGCCATAACGAAATTAAGTTGCGACGGCAGCGATCGGACGGCGGGGTATATTTGGGCCGTGGGCCGGTGATTTGTGGGCAATTTAGAGTCGATCCCGCGGGAGGGCGCAGACTTTTAATGGCGCTTTAGAGTCCCAAAGGTGAAGGATAATTTTTCGTAATACGACTGAGAATGAGATTAAGATGTGCTCACTGCGAGCTGAATGAGTCGGGGGGAGGGGGAGGGAGTGAGAGAGGGGGGAAGGGGGGAGTGATGGAATATGTGGACAGATTGATAGTCACGTGGCTATTGGATAAATATCTACCGATTAGAATATGGTGAGGCAATGACGCAGACCACACGTTCTGTAAAGCAGCTGCTGGTCACGAATATCAATCAATCAATCAAGGATTTAAAGTTCGGTTTCTCACCCGAAGGGGTGTCATGAACGTCATCATTGAGACAATTAAGTGTCATAATAATTAAATACTCATAATGAATTTTAATCCATGAATTATTTTCATCTCTAAATTATTTATCTTTAATGGTTTAAGTTTTATTTATGTTAGTGAGTTTACCCAAACAATCCAGAAGAAACAAAGTACAGAAGAAACGAATAGTGAACAAAACTCTTTCTTCTTTGTCTTGAACGGCGGCGCCGTAAAAAGTTAAATTGAAAACATTTCCAACTGCACCTTGGCCGCGAATTATAAAAATATATCCTACATAATACATATAATTACCATAAATTTACTAGTTACGATAATAATATTAAATATTTTAATTATTGTGTGTGAGAAATTCTTTTGCCAGTAGTGAAATCTTCATTAAAAAGTCATTAAATAGGCTGCGTCAGTAGACAACATTACGGAACAGCTCCAATTAAATATGACAGCTGCATTATGGTTATTTCAAGTAAAAAAGATAAGCCGGAATAATTATATCAATTTAATCCAACAAAGTATCGAAATATCGTAACGCACTGACGTTTATTAAATAATATCAGCGGAGTAAGGAAATACAAGTAGCCTGGGACAGTTATGATAGTGACATTTATGAAGTTATTATTTATCAGCTCGCATATTCTGCACCGATGGTGCTCAATTAAGCAGAATCTATTGTCACGAATTAATCGTACTCAATGATACACACTGACGTCTATAATTGCACTCAATTTTAATTTCACACAGTGTCAACGCTGTATCATCCGGAAACAGTTGTCATCATTTGTCAACAAATCAGTTTGTAAAACCAATTGGCAAAACTTATATTCAACAATATATTAGAGTCAATTGAAATAGGCAAAGCAAACGCAACATCCCGGAATTAAATAGATATTTACTTCGATGGCAAAAGTAACATGCTTCATATTATAATGAGTGCCTACAGGAAGTATAATCAACTTACAATAATCAGTAATAACTAATATGTATGACAACTAAATTCATATATACTTTATAGCTATTGCGTGAAAGAGTAATATAATACAATACGAATTGATATTTTATAGCGTCTCTATAGACCATATAGGTATTTCTGTGGCGCTTTCTGGAACAGTGGAGTGAAGAGTTTTCTAGCCTGCCATAAGCCACACACATGTGACAAGGTCTCCGCAAGTCTAGAATTTAAGCAACCAATTGGTCAATTACACAAAAGCCATGTCCCAGACCACTCTGCCCTTCATTGCATTATCTGCGTTAGTCGGCTCTTACGAAACAAATGCAATTGTCGGTTGGTCTATTCTCAAGTTTCCCGGACCCAACACAGACAAAATAGACATGAAATCAAAATGAGCAGGACTGCATGAATATACTCGGACATTGATCCTCTAACTTAAACCAGGTCGCCGATCATGATGCACTCTGCAGTGCATCAAAGGTAACATCTCTAGGAGGTTTTTTTCTCACAAGCAATCAGCCCCTGTTAGATAAGTGACGATGAATTGCCGAATGTTAGCAAACTTTTCTCGCCTGTTGGTCCGATCAAGGTTTTGATGAAATACGTGAAGAATATAATTGATCAATTCAATGCATCAGCGAGGATGTTATATTGACCGGTTACTTTAATTCTGGAATGTAGTACGGTTTCGAAATGTTATACAGATTTGCAGTGATTACTTTTTAATAGACAACATATATTGACCGGTTGCGGTTGCTTTAATTCGGAATGGTGTACGGTTTCGAAATGTTGTACAGATTTGCAGTGGTCATTTATGAATAGACAACATTTCAAATCTGTACTTTCATTGTATATCTGTACTACGCTCTTAATATATGTTGACCGAACGAATCATTCTCCCATAATAATATTATATGTCCCATCACTGTTAAAACATTTGAAGCAAAAAATAACTTATTTTTGTTCTTCAATTTATACACTCAACATAATCTAGCTAACCAATCAGCCATATGTTTATAAATAAATAACCAATCAACGGTTCACTTAAAATGTGTATTATAAATCAATTACATTAGTTATGACGCCATTTTATATGTACGAAGCGACCATCCCTATGATTTAAAAACAGCCTTAGAATATGGTAGAAAATCACAACTGCGTGTTATTAAAACTCCATAGTCTCAACATTGGTGGCAGGATGTATAAGTGGAGAAGCGAACAGTTGGATCTACTTTAATAATGTAAAAAATATGTTGAGAAAGTTGGCATATAGGAGATGTAGAGGCTAATGTGGATAAATGTGTATGTGATTAAATAATATCGTGTATAGTTCACAGCAGATTATGCTGTTTGAGGTAAATCTCTCTTTCTCAGTGTATCGCCTAATGGCAGGTCCACGGCATATAATATGTGCCCAGGAATTGAGGTATATAACTCATACTCCAAGATATCTGGTCTTGTCGACAGCACACTTTTCGTCTAACAAGGAGCCTGCGGATTTGAATCCTAGCCAGGTCCGTCCCTAATATCATCGCTGGATGAAGAAATAGACCTCAACCTCGTATGCCGGCTATAGCCAGTAGTTCATGGTAGCGATACCTTGTGATCAACTCATACTTTCTATGTACTTTCTGATCAAAATGAATCATAAGCGACGGGTGGAGACTGAATTTGAATTACAAACCTCTTAAACTTTATCAATACACAATAATTACTTGAAGTACGACTCGAACAACCCAGCGGATTTTTTTCTATAGGTCTACATTTATATAATTATGCAATGAAGAAAATGTGGGATAAGTGCAAAACACATGTAAGCTAGCCAGACAGTAATGTTTTCTACAGTGCAGATAATATCGGTTACTGTAGACATTATACACTGGGCAGCAAGTGATAGGTGAGAGAAGACTTTGCAAGGATTAAACAGATCAACACCTTTAATCAAACGCAATCTATGTTACATTCAAAACTCTCTATAAAATATCACTTCTGGCCAAGTCAAGTCTGTAAGCATTAAAACTTTGACGTGGGCCTGAGCCTATAGATGATTATCTGGAAGAAATAAGGTAGTGCAGCGTCAGGAAAAGCAATATAGTAGTATCATAACTTATATGTATTCAATACACCACAGTACAGTATACAGCGCAATACAATACCAACAACTACAATATGTAAAATATACAATACGCAATAAATTAAAATAAATAAATAAAAACAGTACGGTGGTAAAGAGCGAGAGATATGAAGAGATAGACAGAGAGAGTGTGTGAGAAAGAAACAAAGAAAGAGAGACAGAGAGAGAGAGAGAGAGAGAAAGAGAGAGAGAGAGAAAGAGAAAGAGATTTGGCCAAGAAATTAAGATTTAATTAACAAAAAACAAAGATTAAATACAAGTGATGATAAAGTTTAAATATCAATGTAAATATTTGCAAATTTATAAATTAGACAAACTCCATGACTATAGAATGGGCTATAACGATATAATCTGCTGTACATTTATCTACACAAGCCAGTTGTTCGGAAGCATTAAATGATCAAAGTAATTCGAAGGTATATCTTTGGCATGAAATCTGTGCGCACCTGTTGTGTAATTAAATATCTACCTATTGGATGTATCACTAAATATAAAGGATTTCTTGCTTGAGCTACGGATCACTGGAAGTAATTCATGTACGAATGACTATCAGATGAGTAGACCTATCTATCATCTAGTGCTCTGGAAGATGGCAGAGTTAAGGTTCAAATTCGTATACACATTCTGAGGCTGTTAGACAGTCTACTATCTTGCTCGACAGTGATCACACCATTGATCACTCAAACTCGATTATCCCATCACAGTTTACTACACATTCATTATGATGCCTTCTAGCACAAAGAATAATGCAGTTTCTCAGTTGGTTATTAGTTGCTTTTCTCAGTATCTGCTTTAGATGCCTCATATAAACATTTGCTGTTTTCGGTTGGTCTATCATCAGCTTCCAGGGAACAGTACTGGAACTATAACAAGGTCTATTTATAAATTGTGATTTATATCAGGCTAGTTATATTTGAGGCGACTAGAAATATAAACGTACAATTAAACTCTACATTTTGATAGAGTACCAGGTAATGAATTCTGTGCCCATTTCAATGATCAAAAGGAGCACAGCTACAAATCGACCATTATTGATAAACTTCAAATCTAAAACTTCAGTTTTATTATACATGTTTCAGAGACGCGGCAATAGATTGGCTTCTCTGAATCAAACAGGTTATCGTTTCATTGTATTGATTGGGTTCTAGGGATTTATCTAAGTGTATAAATAAAAGAGATAATGAGAATTATCTAGGAGTATAAATCTTTGTCTAACAATGGAACACTAGCATGTTCTAGTTTATTCATTTGTTAAGCATGCGCCACTGTTCTCACCATACCGTGAGAAAGCCGGAATTCTGTTCCTAATTCGGCTACCGTGTTCAGCCGTTCAAATGAACAGAGATAGAACAGAATAGAGAATGAACAGCTTGTGATGGCCGCAATAAGACGGCTATCACAACTGAGGTTGGAACTCGCGACCTCTTGTATCAAACGCAGCCGTTTAACCACTCGATCATAGAGTTTATTGCTAGTTTATAAATAGAACTTTATTCGGGGAAGTTTATCGTCGATGATGATGCGAGTTGTTGTCGATAATTAATTATCAGGCACGGAGTGCTTCAGACATTCCGGATTCAGATTGCAATTTTATTGGCGCAACTGTTTAGCAATCAGTTTTACGACTAAGCTTCTAAAAGAGGAATCGAAGGATATCTCAAACAGGAAATATAAAGCCAAGCTCGTATATCACCTTAACTTTCATTAGTAGCGTAGTCAGGACGCGAGACTGCTCTTTGTAATATATTTATACACATCTCAACATTTTTGTCAAAATTCCAATCCCAACATCAACCCTTAACCTAAAAAGTGAAGTAGATATTAGAACAACAAAAATTATGAGATGTGTAAGCCTATAAATATACTATATAGCAGCCGGGGTGCAAATCTTGGGGATTAAACTTTTCACATTTATCATATCATCTTTAATCTTACAGAGAGAGAGAGAGAGAGAGCGAGAGAGAGAGAGCGAGAGAGAGAGAGAGAGAGAGAGAGAGAGACAGCCGTTTCTCATTGTCATTTTTTTCAAGTCTTGCACATTTATTAAATAAATATTATCATAAGAACAATTCTTATATAATTGACATCTAATATAATAAATTTGTTATACGGATGCTTCAAATAATTTAAAAATTACTTAATTTAATAAATAAAATTACTTAATAGATAAGGGCTGACATATTAAGTTGTTCAGAAATTAATGTCATATTTACTTTGCAAAGCCTGACACTAATAAATATGTAATCTAATTTCACAAGAAGCATGACAGGCCTAAAAATGTCAAAGCTCAATATCAATTAATCCATTAATTATAACTCTATCTCTCTCTCTCTCTCTCTCTCTCTCTCTCTCTCTCTCTCTCTAGACAGCACACTAC
>JAQFZF010001846.1:0-13324 GCA_034695365.1 Enchytraeus norvegicus
GTTACGCAGTGATACAGTATAATGATTGAGACTACAATGCTCGGGTTGGTTGTCTATTGTTTTCGTCATATGACAGTTACTGAGTATCTGTGTGTGAGTCATTGTCATGTGCTTGGATCAAAGTCTGACCCGCAGGTCTGCTGAATCAGAGCGGAGTCCTATTGAATGGTGGTTTGGCGCGGGGTGGGGGGGGGAGGTGTGCGGGGGCGGAGCCCCCCCCCCAAAAAAAATCAAATCAAATCACATTTGTGAAATGTGATTAATAAAGCCTTTTATCAAAGGACTTTTAACTAGTTTGATAATTAAAGTTCTCTTAGAAGTTCTCGTCACAAAGATTATAAAAAGATAGTAAAATACTTAAATAATATATAGAATGCGGTTCCGAGCGGAAAGAGGTGTTTTCTTAATGATCGGTGCAGCACCATACGATAAAATCATGCAATGGCTCTAAAAGCAATCAGCCTTTTACATCTACTAATTGATTGGTTGATTGATTGATTGATTGATTGAGGGATTAAATTGCAACACAGCTCTAGGGCAGTTAATGCTATACGTGTAAGGAATTAACGGCGTTGTCTCGCACAATGAAACTATAGAATAGCTCTATACACTATAAGCCTCTAACATCTACTCATTGATTGATTGATTGATTGATTGATTTGATTGATTGATTTTTTATTTTTATTTTTATTTTTTACGCTGGGTGTAAACAGCCCGGTGGATTTTATAAAAGCGATTCATTAAGAACGGAATGAATCGTGGCCGGGCTACTCGAACTCGACTATATTAAAAGAACCGTGAAAACAAACCGCATTAAACCTCTGCTGCGCTATTGAGAGCCTCTGCAAAGAAAAGAGGTCTCTCGCTGATCCCGGGTATGCAACGCAATCTGTCTGCTGATACCATTGATGATATCAGTCCACCGGGGTTCGTCGGGCCCATAGTCTCCATGGCCACCGGAATCACCTCATACCCAATGGCTAGGTCTCGATATTTATCCAGTTTTCTGGCGGCCGCAAAAAACTTATTTACTTGATTACTGATTGATTTGACGAGTTGATTATTTTATTGACTTACTGACTGATGGACCGGTAAAATTATTGACTTGCTAACTGATGGACCGGTAAAATTATGGACTTGCAGACTGATTGATGAGTTAATTATCGAGTAAGATTTTTTATCTCAAAACGACAACATTGCAATCATATACTATTCTCTAGATTCATGGAACAAACTGTCTAATAAAAATATCATCAATAATTGATTAAGTGACTGATGTACTAATGGATTGATTGATTAACTGATTGATTGATTGTCTAATTGATTGATTGACCTACACTTAGAGCAGATGCCACCCAATGACCCAGATTGACTCGACGCCAGCCAGGACAAACCGAGAACAGAGTCGTCGAATGTTGTGCAAGTAAAGAGGTGTACCAAGCAGTAGCTACTCCAATTTGATACCTGGCTGAACGTCTACAGATATCACATATACAATATAATTATAATAATTAACAAGTCTTTTAACGTCCGTTTCGTTATCCAGAGATGATGTCAGGGACATCAATATGGCATATAATATTCGTTTCATCTGCTGAATTCGATATAAAAAATCTATCAATCAATCAATCTGTTGATCAAACATTTTGGATCTATACAGTGAGGCTCTACGCATAATGTCTCAGCAGCGAAAAAATTAGAAATGGTCAAGTAGAATAGCTGACAAAGTGTCAAATAGAGTGGCAATCAATATATCATCTAAATGCCTTTAATCAATAGATCATTCAATCAATTAATCAATCAGTCTATCTATCTATCTATCTGTCAATTAATCAATCAATCTACGAATAAGTTACAAGTTCATCATGCCTTATCGTCTGTTTTGAATTGTTTTGAATGAGCAGGATTGTTATTTTTATTGGAATATGTAAGTGCGATAGCTATCGCCTTTATTTTCGTTCACAGGCACATTAAATATTTTTATTGTAAAGACTTAACAGTGTAATTTGCGATGAGATAAATATAAAAAATTATCATAAATAAATTAAAATAAATCCCAAGTATAACATCACGACATGACGGACTCTGATGACAAACACTTGGTCTTTCATTTACTGGAATATTCGACGACAAGATACACAATAGCATTTTAACTACATTTAAAATGAGGTCTAAACGTCCCTATCCTCATCCGAAGGCGATGTCAGGGACGTATAATCAGTCAACAATAAAACACTGGACACAGACGTTCAGAAGGTCCTGTGATTGCCACTGCGTTGTGTTCATGTTGTAATGTTTGGCACCTGCGGCAACCTGGGTAGGTTGATCGTGTATCAACAGCTACAATCAATCAATCATTTATAAACCAGCCAATCATTCAATCAAGCGGGCTGTAAATCAATATATCAATTTTTGATAAATTCATAAAACATTTCATCAATCAACCACTCAATACGTATCAACTAAATCATCACAGCCTGTCAATTAATCCTACAATAGCTTAATCAACAATATACCAATCCGCACAATTAAACAATTCATCGATACTTTAATTATATAAATAATTCATTACATAATCCGAGATCCTAATCCATTGATAAAGCAATAATGAAACGCTAATCGACCCAGAGACGGCCTGCGAGCGAGGAACTGGTCGTTAAATCCTCATTGTACTGTAAGCAATGAATCATGGTTTGTAACTCACCCCCTTAATCTCTAAGCCCAGGCCGCTCTGACCACCAAACTGTGTTGATGTGTATATATCATTGACTCGAGTCATCACCCCTATCTTAAATATCAATCAACCAATCAATCAATCGATCAATCAATCAATCAATCGATCAATCAATAAATCGATAACGCCATCAACGCATGCACATGTTGGGAAAAGTATCCACTTTATTCAAAACAAGCGACGTGGGAAGACCTATGCAGCATGCAAGCCTAGAATATGAGCGAACTATTAGTCTAGTACATGGGAGTCATGACGGAGCCTACAGGTCACCCTGCCCTTCGTAGTTTAGAGCATCTTCGACGGTTCTGCGTTGCTCGACTCTTACGAACACATCAAACACAATCGAACACTAAGTTTGTCTTGACTGGTTCCGCTTCGGTTCATAACCTGCTTGTTCATATAATGGCAAAACGTCCTTAAATGTTGGCGTTAGATTATGAGAAGGATGTTAATTTGCAAATTTCATTTTGACACGGGAATGGATACATATTAGTCAATCGTGCTGTTCCTTTAGCGTACGAATAGGGTCAAGCCAAGTTTAACGTCAGTTTCTGTATCCGAGGATACTGTCAGAGACGCTGCACGGTTTGAATCCCGTCACTTATGAAACAATTTTGGGGAAAAACTGAGACTTTGAATTGACTTTAGCCTTCATTATTTAGATTATACTTGCCAAGTAGTTGCTGGTTAGTGAGGTACTGCCTCTGCCGACATTCTGAAAGAACCGATAGTCTGCTACCAGCAGCACAGGACACACCTTGCCTACAGTGGTCTGTCTACGTGCTCTCTCTGTCAATCAATCAATCAATCAATCAATCAATCAATCAGTCAGTCAATCAATCAATCAATCAATCAAGATGCTGATAGTCAGCACAATGAATCTAAACAAATCAAATAACTGTTTAACGTCCATTTCATCATCTGACGACGATATCAGGGACGATGGAGAAAGAAAAACACACGGTTGCACTAACCCTTGCTGTCGCTGAGTGTGTGTTGATCACTGGAGTTCAGGTTAAGCATTAGCTCCTCAGGATACTTAGTTATTTGAGGCGGCACACTCGTCCTACAGAAAGAACCGCCATCTGATGCTGCTGAGACTCTGACAGAAATTATTATTAATAAAGGTTTAACGTCCGTTTCCTCATCCAACGATGATATCAGGAAGGTTTAATCTAGTTATTATTTAAATAAGTGATCTGGAATTTAATTTTTTTAAATTCTAGTTCACATTTGACGACACATTGAGGATTGAGAGATTTAACCGAACGCCACTAGTATATGTCTCGGTGGCTGCGCGATTGTTTTGCACTTTATGAAAAAATAAGAACTTGAAATTCTTCAGAAGCCGATCAGAGAATACAATTTTAAATAGACACTTATCAGATACAAGCGCTTCTGAGACATAGTTAAGAGTGCGCTAGATAAAAACTTTTGATTGATTGATTGATTGCTATAATCAATCAATCATTCAATGAGGATTTAACGCCCGGTTCCTCACCCGAAGGCGATGTCAGGGACGTCCCAAGCGGGATGTGCAACTACAGACAGCATCCAACCACCAGAACACTCCTACAAATGCACAAACCGAAAGAGAAAGAGAGATCCATAACAGTGTAAGTCCGTTATCCGAAGCAAGAAAGTCTGTTAGAGCAGATCTAAGGTGGGAAAAGATGAGCTTTGATACCATTCATTGGGGGCGAGGATGGCCCTCCCACTACAATTGAGCGGGGGTGCGGGGTGAGGGTTAGATGCCATGGGAATATGTTGTTCTAATATCCTGCAACCTCTACAATTCGTTATGCGATATCTTCAACGACTCAGCATTCCAGCACTACAGGAAATTTGTTTTTAGTATACATTTTTTCCAGTAAACAACCTTCAAAATGTAATAAAAATTTTTTTATCATTATTAAACCCAGAGGAGTTTACAAACCCAGGATAGTTAACTATGTTTTGAAAACTCTTTTAACAAATAAATTATATTAACAAGTGAACCCAACGAAACTCGTAGTTTCGTTAGAGCCGACATACGCGATACAGAAAAATCAACAAGAAACCACTTCACAGGCCAGATCGTCCAAAGCCAAAATCTAAATATTCTGTGTGGCAATGGCATAGTCTTTGTAGATTTTAATCATGGGATCCACCTGTTGATCGATGGAGCACTCATTTTCTTAGGCTGATAGCAGACGAAAAGATTCTGCAGGCTGCCTTAGATCTGCCACTTGGCATACCATTAGAGAGAGAAAGAGAGAGAGAGAAGAGAGAATGAGAGAGAGAGAGAGAGAGAGGGAGAGAGAAGAGAGATGAAGAGAGAGGTTTCCTACTCACCAGCATTAAAGAAGACGGAATCATCGAGGGCTAAACGGAGGAAGTTGTGGCTGTCCTCATACCAGAGTTGTTTCTTTGGGGCGGGTTTTCCTTTCTTGATGGCCTTGGTCAATCGTATGCTTCCAGCACTCATCTCCAGGGCTTTACCAGTCAGTTTGTTAATTATTTGAAATTGTTTCCACTTAGGATCTTTTTTTCTGAAATACACATTACTCAATTACAATACAGTACAATACAGTACAATACAATGCAATACAGTACAATACAGTGCAATACAAAAGGACATTTTATAGCGCCGCTTAATACTTTATATCTCAGAGGGGCTTTTTGAACAGTGCACAAGAAAGCATAATTTGCGAAGTGAAAAGTAGTCTATCCTGCCATAGGCCACACAAGATGTCAGCACGTATGTCACATTGTGGCACACACACACGATGTGGCAATACCTCTGCAAGTCTGAAAAATTGAGCTACCAGTTGGTCTAGTTCACAGAAGCCATGGCACATCTGCAGATTACTCTACCCTTCACAGCAATGTATGGAAAGAAATCGATAGGGTAACTTGTACTAGGCCTCAGTACTGTTCTAATTCGCGGTAAGTTTGCTCTGCATTTCTCTGTTTTAGTGGTGCTTTATAAATAATAATAATAATTATTATTATTGATTAGTTAAATGGCATACAGTCGCTACAGTAACATAATGTAATGCCACAAGGTCAAAGTATCACTGATTCCTAGTGCGTAGATGCTACCGTTCCTAAGCGCTTTCAGCACAGTGATGACAATTTTTATTCATCTAGGAGCAAGGTCGCCAGCCTAACTTTCGATAATTACGCCATACATGTACGCCCAACGCGTGTTTAATTCTCGCAGTTTTCTGCAGGAGTGACCTACTAAAAGGCTAAAAAGGCTAAAGCCGAATTTAACGTCAGTTTCATCTCTCGAAAGGGATATCAGTGACGGGCGAGCCTCGGATCTGCAGTCGGAAACGTAATCGATCGTGCCACTGGCTCCTGCCAGATCATAAACGCAATCGCTTCCAATTAACATACGTACTGACTAATGTCACATACGTACTGACTAATGTGACACACATACTGACTAATGTGACATACGTACTGACTAATGTGACATACGTACTGACTAATGTGACATACGTACTGACTAATGTGACACACGTACTAATGGAGGGCTCGATTTACCTGTAATGAAATGCAGACTTTTGTTAATTGATATATATTTTTTAATAATGTTTATTTTGCATATCTATTATCTAGCGTAACATTGTGCGTCTGTCATGATGACCTTGCTAGTAAACTACTACTCAAGTAGTACTACTACTACTACTCTCAACTCAAGATCAAAGACACAATCAGATTGATCCAATCAAGAAGTTTTACCAAATGAAAACTTATAGGCCTACAATGAAACTACTTGACTACTTACTACTACTACTTACTTGATTACTACTTGAAAATGTGAAACTAAGGAAATCGCATCAAGCCTTCCTCAGTATACAGGCCTGCGTTGGTCAAATATTGAAAGACCAGTCGATGTAACCGATAGATCAACAGTTACTGTACGCATTCCTTACTTATGCAGATACTGATGCAGGGAACGAGAGACCATCAGATTCCAAGAAATCACATTTTCCAATTAATTTGAGAGGCATTATGAATAGGTGTGACAGAAAGCTAAGCTCTTACCATGACATTAGCGGATTTGGCTTATCGAGAGGATGGTCATGTATAAGCGAGATAGTAGATAGCTGACGCTAATTAGTATCTGCAAATTGAGCTTGCCACATGAAGAGCACTGCATAGATAGAGATACATAATTGACTAAAATAAAACTAATTTATCGTCCCTGATATCTCATCAGATGATGAACCGGGAGTTAAACCGTTATTTGAATTTGAATTTTAAAACACACCCATGAGCATCAGTGCTATTTCTTATCAGGACCCAGCGTCCCTTTATTCCTTTATCATCCGTTGTTGCCACTGAGGTGCTCTGATCTTCCTTGTTTTCTTCCTCATCGTCAGTTGTTTCTTCTTCGTTGTCGGTTTCATCTTCACCGTCATCATCTTCTGTTGGTTCATCACCGTGATCATTTTCTACTTCTTTATTATCGTCTTTGTTTGCTTTCGCTGTCCCTTGTTTTCCTTTTGTCTTCCCTGATGCTTTCTCATGGTTATCTCTCTCTTCTTCGACTTCCGTTTCATCCGTTTCATTGTCTTCGCTTTCTTTCTTATCTGCCTTGACTTCTTTGCCTTTTTGATTTTGTTTTCCATTTGCATTATTGCCACTTTCTTCTTCGTCGTCTTCCTTGTCGTCATTATCGTTCTCCTCTTTATCTTCATCATCTTTCTTCGGTGTCTTTACATCCCTTTCTTTGTTTTGTTTCTTTAGATTTTCTTTTTCCTTTTCTCGTTCCTTGTCACTTTCTTCCTCTTCTTCTCCACTGTCATTTTTCTTTGCTTCTTCGTCTTTTTCTTCTTCTTGTTCCTCTGACTCGTCTTTATAGGAATCAATTACTTTATCAGATTTATCTGAATCTACCTTATTCTTTTTGTGCCCTCCAATATTCGTTTCAGTGTCACGGGACTTTGTTGAACCTTTGTGATCCCGATCATGAGACTTTTCATCATCATTAACTTCAGATTCTTCAGAACTTGAGTCTTCACCTTTGCCTTCGCTACCTTTTACTATCTCTTGATGAGCCACCGTGTGAAAATGATAAGGATATGTTGGAAGTACAATCGGCGCTACAAAAGCGAAATTAAAGGAGCGCTCCGGTTGATGAGTTTTGCCAATGTCAGTTGTTGAGAGAGCTCCATTTTTTCTACACTTGTTCTTGTGATTTGAATTTTCTGAAGTGATCAGAGATTTATCGCACTTATCAGACTTCTTCTTTTGTGAATTATGTTTCTTAACAGATTTTCCGGATTTTCTATGATCATCTTCGGAATCATTATAGCTGGATTTGTCCCTTTCCTCTGATTCGTCATTATTTGACTTTGATGCGTTCTTTTTCTTCTTGTCTGACTTATCTCGCTTTTGTTTTTTCTCATGCTTAGTATCTTTGGCAGATTTGCTCTTCTTTGAAACATTTTCCTGCACATAATCTTCTTCGTTTTCTTTGTGATCATTGTCAGCCTCCTCATCGGCTGTATCTATATCGCCTTTTGATTTAGACTTGCCCTTCTTCTCCTTGGTTGATTTTCCAGATTTACTCTTCTTTGAACCCTTTTCCTTCACATTATCTTCCACTTTCTCTTCGGTATCATTGTCACCTTCCTCATCTGAAGTATATGTATCATCTTTTGATTTTGACTTGCCCTTCTTCACCTTGGTTGATTTTTCAGATTTACTCTTCTTTGAACTCTTTTCTTGTACATTAACTTCCTCATCCACTTCCGGATCGCTATTAGCCTCTTCATCTGCTGTGTCTATATCGTCTTTTGACTTAGACCTGCCCTTCTTTTCCTTGGTAGACTTTCCAGATTTACTATTCTTTGGACCCTTTTCCTTCACATTATCTTCCACATCCACTTCCGGATCGGTGCCAGCCTCTTCATCTGCTGTATCTATATCGCCTTTTGACTTAGACCTTCCCATCTTTTCTTTGGTAGACTTTCCAGATTTGCTTTTCTTTGAGACCATTTCCTTCACATTATCTTCCACATCCACTTCCGGATCAGTGTCAGTCTCCTCATCTGCTGTGTTTGTATCGTCGTTTGATTTAGACTTACTCTTCTTTTCTGTGGTTGATTTTCCAGATTTACTATTCTTTGAGGCCTTTTCCTGCATATTATCTTCTACATCCTCTTCTGGATCAATGTCAGCCTCTTCATCTGCTGTAGCTACATCGTCTTTTGATGTAGACTTGCCCTTCTTTACTTTAGTAGATTTACCAGATTTATTCTTCTTTGAACCCTTTTCCTTCACATTATCTTCCTCATGCACATCCGGATCGTTTTCAGCCTTTTCATCTGCTGCGTCTACATCGTCTTTTGATGTAGACTTGTCCTTCTTTACCTTGGTAGATGTTCCAGATTTACTCTTCTTTGAATCCGTTTCTTGCACATTATCTGCCTCAAACTTTTTCTTATCGTTTTCAGCCTTCTCATTTGTTTCATTTACATCGTCTTTTGATTTAGACTGGGCCTTGATCTCCTTGGTAGATTTCTCCTCTACGTCTGTTTCAATATTAAATCATTACATATGACACATCAATCTTTACTACATGGAATGGCAGCAAGAACACCATACTTATGTAAACAATTACTGAATTGCCACACTGATTATGGCTACTGCCCTAATGGACAGTGGCTACGTCTCTGACGGTATCCTTGGATACGAAAACAGACGTTAAACTTAGCTTTACAGCTTTTATTGCGACATTCTTAATATAGAGGCACTTTCTAAATTTATTGATCGATTGATTGAATACTATCCAATGAATGTGCAGTGTTGTACATCTGCTTATATCCTTTACTATTGGGCAAAGTTAATATTGTGAAATTGATTACATCATTTACCAATTATGGTCGTTTTCTTTTCATTTGATTTCCGTCAAATAATTCGGCTTAAAATAGCGTTGAGTTCAACCTTGACTCATTTATATTTCGTTTAAACGACTTAATAATTATCTTTAGCAGTCATGAACCTTATAAAGAGAGTTCGGAAAGTCTACTATTATCTTTTTCGTACTCCTCTTCCAGACTATATTTGTATTGGTGGTTGTAGTGTAACGTTAATTTACGGCTCAGAAATCTAAATTAATTAAATTATATGAATTTAAAACATACTTGTATCGTTGTCTTTTTTCAAGCCCGTCGATGCAGTCGCGGATTCGTTTGTAACCGCTTGCACCTCTGAACTTTGGTGATCTCTGGGAACATTTTTCGCATCAGCCAGAATCATGATAGTGTACAATACTAGTAGAACTAGTACTGGGAAGGCGGCCCTCCATTTGAAGCCGTACTCCATTACTTAATGGTTACAGCCTCAACTAATTAATTGCTTAACAACGATACAATTCTGAATTACGATTCTTTCGAGTCTTGATAGATACTAGGGCGCTGATTTGACCTGTGACACAGAATAATAAAATAATAAAATAATAGAGATACTGATGTTCTTTAATCGGTCAATGAGGATCTAACGTCAGGTTCCTCACCAAAGGCGATGCCAGGGCTTCTCAAGAGGAATATGTAACTTCAAGCTGCTGCAAACCCTCATACAACTCCAACATATGCATAGTCCAAACCGAAAGCCAGATCCAAATGGTACCTGTTCCGTGTCCAGTATCCAGGGCAGGTAGTGTGTTCAAGCAATTCTAATGTGGGCATAGTTAAACGTCCCTGAGATCGCCTTCGGGTGAGGAACTGGAATTTAAATCCTCATTGTATTGTATGTATAAAATCGAAGACTGTGCGGCAAAAGATTTTAATGGTATTTGAGGGGAAAAGATGAACGAGCATCTGCCTATCGAATGTCAGTTACAGAAGGGAGATAGGTCCCAGCCGGGTCCGTCTCTGAGGTTGGTAGGAGATTAAGGTCAGCTAAAGTAGCCAACGGGCCAACCTAGCCCTCCATCCCAGTCGGAGTCGTTTAATTGGAAACAATTAGTACGTAGTACGTGACTACTTCGGAGGATTGCGATAGATTATCACAGGTCTGACGTATATGATCCAATTATCAAATTAGATTGGATCGATAAATTCTCATTGATTGATTGATTGGTTGGATTGTATAGAGTAAGTCTGGCGACCTCACAAATAGTAAGCTATGTTACGTGTGTTCTGCAATCGCCCAGGATAGGGATCAGCTCCGCGGCTCCATAGGAATGTGTACTCAACCTATTGAAGATGGCCAATTGAAGTGTTAAGCAGGCTGCTAAATTGTAGCTTCAATGTTTTCAGACAGATCTGGTGGTAATTTGTTTATATTTATGACTTTACAAGTTATTTCCATAATTAATTTTAAGTTATAAGGCAATTTTGGTGTAAATTTGTTGATATACAAGACTTTAATATTATTTCTATTGTTAATTAATAATAATAAAAACCATAAATGTTAAATATAGGGCTTCTACCAGATGTACTTACTTTAAACACTGCTGACTTGATAGGCTTGACGAGAATGTCAGAAATGTAGATTCTATGCGCTCTTATACGGGATGCATACTTATCTATACCTCTACTTATGTACGGAGACTTGGTCCAAGTTTTGGGAGTCCGATTTTTTTTTGGGGGGTCCATTTATTTGTTCCCTCTTATTTCTCAATATTTCAGTCTTGCCTATGACGTAACACAAAAAATGTTCAGTCATTCAGCATTATTAGACATAAAATCTCCATAAAACTAATTTTTGTTGCTCAAATATCTCACATTTTTGTTGGTCAAAAGAAACTCTGACCCCCGATCTCAAACGGGGGGTCCGACCCCAACGGACTCTCCCCCCCCCCAACCCCCTAAGTCTTTACCCATGCCTCCACTGTAACAGTCCATCCCATATAATCGATGGTTGTGATTGTAAATAAATTGTCGGCTTACTGTGTAGCCTAGTAATTGAATAATAAAAAATCGTCACGGTTTGTTGCAATGTACAATTAGTAAAGCAATTATACAAGGCAAGCCCGTGCATATCTGATGTTGTAAAGACGTAGGTCCTGATTAAAGTACATTAATATTATATTTTTATTAAATCAATCTGACAATAGGAGATTGGTATAATCAAAACACAAATATCATACAACATACCACCAAGATAAACTTGTTAGATTAAAAATTGAGATGGATAAGTATTTTATTAAATCAGCTAACGCGTGGTGAGTGGTGACCTTTATTAGATCATTGGTTTAAATTAGATTAATTATAATGTTAAAGTGGTATTATATCGAGTGGTATCGAGTTTCCTTTTATGCACGAGTGAATTCTTCTTCCTCATAAGCGCTTTGCATAGAAGTGATCACATAATTCCTGCAAGTCTAAGATTTTTTAATCAAGCAACTTGGTTGGAGTAAATAATAGAAAGGTGGGAGAGATTCCAATTTTCACATTCATAACGGGTAAGAATGCTGACTGAGCCATCAGCAGAGCATTGGTAATGCGTCTCGCCCGGGATTTATAGATATTCGATTTGATTCTCAGGGTAATCAATCCGTTAGGAATTGATAACATTCTTCGATTTAACGTCAATTTCACGGTCCGAAGCTTACACCAGTGACCATTGAACATTGGGACTCGTACACAGTGTCTGTAAAACCCGGGAGGGGCGCTATACCATTGTGACACTGGCAACATGTTCCTTTCGCCATCTTGATGACAATATAATATAGTTCGAGAATCAGACGATGCTATATCAGGGAATAAGGGATGCTATATGTAATAGAAAGATTATAAGCATAATAATTATTATGTCATAACAATATGATCATCTCTGAATGACTAAATCAACGTTATACTAAATACACTTTTCTAAGCATTGTCCATAATAAATGAAGGAAGTTCGAGAATTAATTTTCCTGCAGCTTGAAAATAAATAATTTTGTCGCTCGTGTGATAACTGAATCCATGAATATATGGACATCGCACAAGCTAAGGTATACATATGTATATTTTACACATACTGTATATAATGTATTCGCGAAATCTCTGATTAATTGATTTATTCAAACAAAAAACAATTCCGCCTACGTGTTTCTTGCATGCATAGTGATTTATATGCAAATTCTTAATTTCTCAATTATTAGCTTGAAGAAAAACCTCGCTTTAGGTTGTGATGGGATCCAGAGAAATCTATGATTGGATCAACTTGTTTGTCGATAGATTGCTCACATGTGAGCGTGATAGCACTGATTATAATAAAGGTTTAATGTCCTTTTCCTTCCCCAAGGATGATGGCAGGGACGTCGTGATAGCAGACTGTGGTTAGGCATGACATACATAACAATAGCACACACAAAGATAGTACTACACAATTATTGTGTGCTATCCTTGTGTTTTCGTGTGTCGTACCTTTCACCTCCAGTCTAAACATTAGAGAGAGAGAGAGAGAGAGAGAGAGAGAGAGAGAGAGAGAGAGAGAGAGAGAGAGAGAGAGAGAGAGAGAGTATTCACTTCCATAGAAATATATTCGCATTTGTTGGTTGATAAGTAGAAATGTAGTTTATTTAACAAATGTAAAATATAATTAATAGGATGGCAACAACAAGAATTATATTGAATACTGTGCGGAACAAGCAGATGA
>JAQFZF010001847.1:0-13323 GCA_034695365.1 Enchytraeus norvegicus
TTGTTATACGGGGACTTCTTGGAATGCAGTACCTTAGGCTGTCGAAAAGATTATTTTATACTTTTTAGTGCATTTAATAAAAGCTTTATTTAAAAACTTCTTTTTACTATATTTTATTGAAATTTTACGATAATCTTAGATCTTTGTAAAATATTTACACTTTATATCTCAATATACTTCTTTTCAGAATTTGAGAACAATCTTGCAGAGATGGGATTTGAAATGTCCTCAGATGGAGATACCGCTGTGGTTGACCTAGCTAGCATGGAAGATAATTCTGCTCAAACCAAATATCATCATCAGAGAGCTTTAAGAAAATCTCCCGCCTCTTCTTCACTAGCACCTAAAATCACACCAATCAGAGGCAGCGTTACATCTACAACGTTTACAAAGTCCGACCAGAGGGGAAACAATGGGCCAATAAAAAATACAGTCACATCAACAAAGTTAGTTATGTTGAAGCAGAATGATTCGAGAAAAGATTCTGGTGTACAATCTGACCAAGTGAAATTGAATTCTAGTAGAGCAACTAATACTAGTGCTGGACGATTAAACAGTAAGGCAAAATTAGTAAGTGAAACTTCCAGCGATGATGCAGCGTTAAGAAGCCAAACTATAAATAAATCCATGGTTAACAACAACAAATCTGCAGCTAATCTATACAGCATTGTCAAGAAGAATTCTCAACTGCAGAGCAAATCTGCTGCTAAGTCCAGCCCAGTTAATAAAACGAGCTCTAATGTTGCCGACAAGTCTTCACCTAAGAGTGTTAGCAGCAACAAATCGACTAATCTAAATGTAAGTGGGACAAGGACAACATCAAGAACTGTAGTAACACCGGACAGTGCCAAGAAGAACAGAACAGCTTCGAGACTTGCTGTAGCGGCGGCTAGGAATATACCATGTTCTGATTTCTCTACAGACGATTCGTTTCTATCAGACATTGGTACTCCTGCTAGAGCGGGGGACAGGTCAGCTCTGCAGAAGAAAACGGTTGTTCGGCATATGAAAGGGTCGTATAGGCATGCTGTTGATACGAGCAAGACGAGAAATGCTCAAGATAATAGAGCATCGAGTTCCAGCAAGTTTTCTACCCCTGAAAGTTTGACGATGAAGGTCAACGAGCGCGGAAGCAGAATGATTCGTGATAGTGGGAGTAAAAAGATTAATGAGAGTGGAAGCAAATTGATTAATGATAGTGGGAGTAAAGCTAGACGTTCTGGTAAAACTACAGTGAGCAGTAGTAGCAAGAATAACAATAATGCAACAAATAGTAGGAGAAAGGAGCAGATTGATGGTGATATGGAGGAGAGGATACCGGTGTATGGTAGCAGGGAGTTTCAAGAGGATACTTATGATATAATTCCTTCTGATGCCACGGAGGGGTCTTCATCAGAGATGGTAATAATCAAGCATTTCTTATTGAAATGTAGACTTTTTGGCATTTCAAAATAATTGTTTTAATTATTGAAGACTTCTCAATATATGTATGATTATCTCTTGATTATTTTGGTTATCAATCGACAAACGCAACGTTTAAAGTCAATTTCTGCATCATTTACATTATTATCAGTGACTGATATTTCTGAAGTGGTACTGTCATTTTCTTTACATCTCACACTTGGCATGTGAGGCTATGGAATTTATAAATTTGTGACAAGTTCAGTATGAAAAAAAAGATTTAAATTGTGTAATTCAAAGTAAGATCATCTACACTACAGAAATGTCTAAACAAAACATAAGATAATGCTAGGTGATAGCATTATATTTTAAGAACAGTTTATTATCGTTAAGACATTCGTACAATTGTAACTATTTCAGTCACAAGTGCTCAACCACATGTAGTTGTTTTAATATTGTTTAGGATATTTCTGTTATCTCTATTATCATTATTTTATATACCTATAATAAATGTTTTGAGTCTCAAGTGTGATGTACACTGATGATGCTTTCAGCCTGATGGGACGTCCCTGATATTGTCGTCAGATGATGAATTGGGCGTTAAACCGTATTTGATTTGATTTGATTCGGAAAGTGGGAAGTTGAATTATCTTGATTAGCTAAGTTAGTATTACTGTGACACATCGCATTGAGTGACGCACAATTAATCTCATTATTATTATAGTGATTAAGCTGTTAATTTTAATATGCAGAAAGCAAACTTTGGACAACTAAACAGACGACGGTCACGTTCAGCGTGTGACCTTTCTACACTGCATGATACGCGCCGCGGTCTAGGCGGCACAGTCAGTGTCACGAGTGACTCAGACGATGATGCACCGACACTCACGGCGCACCATGGTAACATTGCGCGAGGACACAGAAATAAGAAATCAGTTCAGTTCAGCTATGACACAGCAACTGGGTCTGATACTGATGACATGTGTAGTGATGGTGGGAGTAGATTGGATGGGGGGAAGCGATATGGGAGTAGAGATGGTAATGTTGGTGCTGGAAACTTCTACATGGATATGGCGTAAGTTATTCAAATTAATTGTATATTTATTATTATTACTATTGTTTTATTTATTTATTTTTTAAACGTCACAGGTAGTACAGTGTGTGGGTTCATGTTTATAGCGCTCTCTAGGAACGTTCCGGACGTAAGCTATTGTAGGAGGTCTAGGCTACCATACTGGTTGTGGCCTTAGGCTGCAGGTACTGACTCTCCATTGCCCATTTAACGCTACTGTGGCATGTCACATATATAGACTTTTTAAATGAACTTATAATTGATTGATTGATAATGGATTCCACAAAATTCTTAGATTTATTTTCTTCTCTACTTCCGATCCTTCATATTAATAGAAAAATCTGTACAAATGTGCATCAATCAGATGTGGAATTATGGGAATTAAGAAGTGGAGTATTTTATATTCATATTAATTGTGTAGATCAGCCACCAAGCATCTACCAGCCTCACAGACGACATCCTACCATCATCAGCTCAGCAGAAGTAAGACCTCCACCCATGTCGCCCCCGCCCTGGACCCCTCCCAGCAGAGACCAGCCAGTGATGTGCCGTGTCTCAGCACTGCGCGCTCGCGCGCTGATGATATGATAGCGCGCCAGCACGTCGGTGCATTCCTGGCGCGTAGAGTCACGCCTCAGCTACCGCCACCTAGACAGAATGGATCAGCTGTTACACCAGTGTCTCACAGATCTACTCAACTAAAACTACATGTGAGTAGCGTAAGATATTCTACTAATTATGTATTGTGTATAAATATATATGTATGTATGTATTTATTGTATAGGACGTGAAATGGGAATTTTTATAGATTGTCCTGTAAGCCTACCTAATTCTCTTTTATAAATTTGACATAGGTTTAAATGTATATCCCTCAATTCATGCTAGGATTGTATTAAATTGTGTGTGTTTACATTTTAGTACATTTGCTGGCTTGTTGCTTTCACTGAGCAGTCCATGAGAAGAACACATTCCTGGTGTCCTCTATTGATGCGCTAAACCTTATTGATTGATTGATTTCTTCCTTTTTTCTTTTTCTTATTTTTTGTGGTTTTTTTGGCTGGCACCGTCAGACATTTCTTTAACTGTTTATCGGTTTGGCTTTGGTTCTCATAGTGCTCGATGTTGTCATTAATGATGGTAGCACTCTAATTGAGTTGTTGTTGTTGTTGATTGATTGATTGATTGATTGATTGATTGATTGATGAGTGCAGGGGTTGCAACAGATGGTGAAGGAGCAAGAGTGTGTGCTAGCTCAAACAGTCAAGGCTCTCAGTCTCTGTTCTAAATCTATTGATTGAATGATTGATTGATTGATTGATGTGTGCAGGAGTTGGAACAGATGGTGAAGGAACTAGAGTGTGTGCTAGCTCAAACAGTCAAGGCTCTCAGTCTCTGCTCTAAATCTATTGATTCAATGATTGATTGATTGCTGTGTGCAGGGGTTGCAACAAATGGTGAAGGAGCAGGAGTGTGTGCTAGCTCAAACAGTCAAGGCTCTCAGCCTCTGCTCTAAATCTATGCTTGGCTCACATGAGTTCATTGAATGTCATCGGCTGCTTCTTGTTGCCAGTGAGTGCACTTTTGTCATTTCCTGCATGCCAATTGTTTTCATATTATAATTATTCATTATACATTTAACGCTCTTATTGAGAAAGTAAGAGGTATGATGACACTGAATAGAACAATATTATTCTAAATACATGTGATTATGGCGAGCGTGAAAGAGAGAAATACTTAATATGTTTGTATTTGAAGCTGTTGTTGTTGTTGTTGCTTGTCTAGAATGCCAGTCATAGTGCTGACACCCTCTATCCTCTCATTAGAAGGGTTGCAGGTCCCACCGTTAGACTTCAGTCATCTATGTCGCCTCACAGGACTTGATCCATAAATGTTTGCATGTAGTGTAAACATCGTCTCATTTGAATTCCAAGGCTGAAACTTTGTATAAAAGTGTATGTTTACGCTCTACTCTGCATGTTTATATCTAGACTGTAGAAGAGAGGCTTATCTTGCAGAGATCAATGACCTGAAGAAGAAGGGTGGGGTGATGAGTGTTGGGGGTGAGAGGGTGGGGGATGGGCTCACTGGTAGACTCACCATATCTGATCTACGTCTTCCTCTTAAGCCTGAGTTTATGGCTAAAATTGGAACAATCCATGGTTAGTTTGTTACTTTAATTCACACATGACAGAAATGATTACAGAGAACTATACATAATTCGTTATTCTGGAGGGTGATGATGTCAGGGACGTCCCAACAGCATATATCACTACAAATCGTTTCACCCAAAACGATTTGAATAGATATATGACTGAAGAGAAACTAAAACAAAACTAAAATAACAAGGTCCAAAAAATGGTGCCGGTCCGGTGATCAGAAAACAGTCAGGGGAGGTATTGAAATCTACGGTGGGAAAAGATGTGTTTTAAGCCTACTACAGAAGGTGGAAATAGAAGAGCAAGAGCGAAGATCAGGAGGCAAAAGGTTCCAGATTGTGGGAGCGGCGTAAGAAAAAGAGCGTCTACCATGGAGGTGCGAACATTGGGGACTTTGAGCAGGTTGGAGCCTGGAGATCGAAGAGTGCGTGAGAGTTGATAAGGAGACAGGAGTTCAAAGTGGTAGAAAGGTTTACAAAAGTGTAGTGTTTTATAAGTTAGTGGAGCAATTTTATACTTTATGCATTGCGAAACAGGAAGCCAGTGAAGAGTTTTAAGTAGGGAACTGGTATGAGCCTGTAAGCGCGAGACCTGACAAACAAAGCGTGCAGGTGAATTTTGGACATATTGGAGACGGATGGTAGAAGCTGGCAAACCATACAACAGTGAGTTGCAGTAGTCAAGTTTTGAGTGAACAATTAAATTAGCTAGAATTATTGCTGAATTTCTATCGAGGTAAGAACGTATCTGGCGGATCTGGAAGAAAGAAGAGCGACAAATGGAAAATCTCAAATATGGCTACATTGTTTTTGCACATTTATAGGCCTAATTAAGTCTCAGTACTATATGGTTTCAGAATTTGTTATTTTTTATTGGTTGGTTTGGTGGGCAGGATTGATTGAAGATTTATTGAATGCTTGCAATCTTAATCATTTTATGTTTAGATAAATTGTGAATCTACGATATTTGTGAGGTTTGATTGTAGAGACTGCCATAACATGTGAGCCCTTTGCATATCTTTGTCTTCTATTATATAATTATCCTCATTTGCTGGCTAGTTCCTGCCTAAGCATACTCTACAGATATAAAGTTTATAAGTTTAAATTTTATGCTTGTCATCTCCAGAAGTGATCAACCTAACAAAAACAACGGAGTATAGTCATAGTCGTTATTAGAAGTTGGAATAGAATTTTTTGCCAGGCATAATAAAGGTGCCAACTTCAATGATATTATATTTGAATGATGTCTGTTTCTAAAGCCTCACACAGTTTCTAACAATTTGTGGAATATCTTTATTGTGCTATTGCACACTATTTGCTATTTTAATCATAAATAATATTATCTGTAAGCAGATATTTGTATTATTCCCCAACAATTATAATAAAATGCAAGCATACTACAATGTAATGCAGTTAAGACTGCTGATATCAGAAAACATATCACACTTTGTGTTATGGAGGTCTCCGTGCTGGAAAGTGTGTGTATTATTTAAGTATTATGTTTACACTATTCTTAAAGTTTCAATATGCCATAGCATCTATTGTTAATTTCAGAAAATAAATATTGTCTATTGATTACTACTTTTTAATTAACAACAAATGTGACTTTTGTCTAGATAGGCTACTTTGTCCTCGTAGTACACTGTATTGGAATTTGTTATTAATTGGGTGATTGATTGATTGATTGACTTAGACACATCAGTGCACTGTTTCATGCTGATACTGCGAGGCTACAGAGGTGGGGAGGGAGGAGAGAGTGGGGAGGGGTGTAACGTGGTGGGGTCACACGTAGTGACCACCAAGAACTCTATGGTGCTCAGTAGTCTTAACTTTCACTGTCAGATACATCTCAACAGAGTCCCTCAGCACTTCAATTGTGTTTGCGATGTCTACGCCATGGTAGGTTCTCTGTTGTATCTGTTTCTAGGATTGCTTTTCTCAATGATTTATTTCATATTCCGTTCTTTAGTTTTTAATATTTATGCCTTGTTTTATTAGATCTGGTCTAAGAAGTGTTTGTAATACAATAACAATACAATACGGGTTTTACGTCCATTTCATCATCTGACGACGATATCAGGGACCTCTCCAACAACACTTCTAAGCACTACACTGTAACACAAGTTTTATCTATGTTTTATTTGCACCTTTGTTTATAATATAATTTTATGATGTTCATCTGAGATTAATTTGATTGGTCACTTGTAAATGTTTGCAAATATAAGGCACATTATACAGAGAACAGTCAATCAATTTGTATTACTCGTATTCACTTGTATACTCGTATGTATATTCATTTCTGGCAGGATGACTTTAACATTGCATGAATATTACATATCAAATTATGCATGTTCTATTAATTTAGGTTAGGGATAGAGTGAGGTTATGGGACATTTATCCAAATCTACTAAAGAAGGTGAAGTTTGTATTTCAATGGTCACGAAATGTGCGAATCTTCCCACGAGAAGTTAATATAGCATATGTTTTGGGATTAATTATAACTTTTTAATTTAATATTTGTTTGAATCTTTATTTTATATTATATTGTTTACTCCTATAAGATTATTAACGCTTATGCTGTGGAGATATTCATGACATTTACTAGATGTTAAAAAGAATGTTGTTGATTGATTGATTTATTGAGTGATTGATTAATTGAAGGTTCTCTCTAGAGAGGAGGTAGAGAATCAGACGCCTAAGAAGAAATCTCGCACCCCCACCACACAGAGAGAATATCTTACACCTTGGACCAGCAAGTACGATGAGCAGACAATGACAAGCATGTCAGAATTCGTTCAGATAGCGTCTCTGGAGCTCAATGAGCAATCTACTACAAAGGTTCACTTCAACATGAGCGGGGTGAGTGTTGTGATTTATTAGTGTAGTTGTTGTATTCCATTTTATTTCTCAATTTGTCATTGGCTTCATAGTGCTTGTTGTTGTCATGGAAGATGGTAGTACTCTAATTGCTGTTATTGTATATAATGTCTTATATAGAATTAATGTAAAATTAATTTAATATTCATTATAATTCGTTTAATTTTATGCATAACAGATTCCCATGATCACAGTAATTGAGCTATCAAAGATCATATTTATTTATTTACCCCAAAATGAGGTCTATTGTAACATTAAAATGTCCTTCCCAGTTTACAGCCGAAAAGATGATAGATTAAAAGCTCAAGTAATACTAATGTGAGTACAGGACCAATAATACCCAGACTTGCTCCGCTCTTCCAGATAGGTTAAGCAAACCTTGTGAGGCAGTAGAGCTGCTGACTACAGTCCTATAGAACGATAGTTTTGTTGATCAGCGTCACGACTGGATTCTTGGTGAGCTACAACAACATGTACAACTTGTAGACGTTATGGTAAAACTTAAAATCTTGTGGGTTGGGGTTTATGTACAGTACTAGGTAGTGCATTGCAGGCCTGGGTCTCCTGTTCTTGTATTTTTATTGCATTACTTCATGTGCATATCTTTACAATCTTATATAAATTTGTTAATAAGATCATAAATCTCACAGACGTGTACAAGCCTCTTTCCTTGTTGTAGTTTGTCAAAAATCGAACGTATCAATTTATCAATTATCAATTTGATAAAATTAATGTTCACACTATAAAAGCTATTACTTTTCTTGTATATGACTCCTAATGAATATTTGTGCCTAATTTCTTTGAATGTTGATAATATCCAATATTATGTGATATTGTGTCCGTAGGTTCCTTACACATGTCCTTTGCAGGGAACTATACACATGAAGTTAAAACACATTGCTGATACATGTGTAAGACTACGTGGTTTCTTGGTAAGTGTAACTTTATTATGATGTTTGCAGTCTATCTATTAAATAAATCCCCATTGAAAATACTAAAAGGCTAAAGATGAATTTAACATCAGGTTCGATACCCGAGGATTGCATCAGTGATGGAGAGCTCTGGGATTCGAACCGTTGACTTATTGATCCGTAGTCCAGTCGCTTAACCGTTATTCAACCAGCTCTTGCCTACTATAGTATGGGCCTTATAGGGCATATATTATGGTAAACATAAACTGCAATTATTATTAGGGTATTTGCTTCAATCGATTATAATGTGTTGCACACCCTTTTCTTGTAAACTGTACGGGTAGATAGTCCTGTGGTTGATATCTTGGTGCTGTATCCTGGATAGGCGCTGGATTTATAGTTAGCGTAATTTTATAGTAATATCTCATTCAATGTGAATTTAACTCCCATTTATATTATCTGACAACGACGTCAGGGACGTCTCTTACAACATATTATCAGCCCGCCCTGTGGCTCATAAACCCATTGAGTATAATACTAAGTTGAATTTAACAACAATTTCACAGACGAGTGGCTACATCATTTTTTTTGTTATCAATGACTGGTAATTCCTGGTATTTGAACCGTGAACCTATGGAACCTGAGTGGGACACTTAATCGATGTTCTAATTGAGTTGGTCATAGCCTGCTCAATACACCTACTCAAGCAATGGCACCTACGCGTAGACAAAAATACTTGCAGTGTTCTTTTATTGGTTAGAGTAAGGTACAGTACATGTTACTTTGAAGAATGGCGTTATTAAAGGATTTAATTGGCTGGCAGAGCACTAACGAGCATGGTTTTTACTATATAGAGATTGCAAATTACGAAAATGAAAGTCAAACACAGGGGTAATGATATAAAACTGTAATTAATAGGCTTTACTTATCTACCAATTATAGGCTGTACTAATTAATACTTATAGTGTATAGTGACATAATATACTATATTATATCTTCAAAATACCCCGCGTCACCTGGCTATCACATCTACGCTGATAATCTGCAATTTACATCAATTGGTCAAGCAGGTTGTGTCACGTGGCGCCATCTCTTGATGAATAAATATATCACTTTGTAATTTTTAAATTTCTTGTATAGTTGGCTTCATCTAGTATTAACGTTATCGTTTATAAAATAGGTATGTAAGTGTAAGTACTTGTAAACGTTTTGTGTAGAGCATATACGATGGCCCATCGATGCAGCAGGATCATGGAATGAGAGATGGAGAGAGAGGCGGTGGAAAGAGTCTGTGGAGTAGGCGCTGGTGCATCCTGGATAATGATCGAATCCTCATGTGGAGATATGTCAGCGAGGAAATGTATAAGGTTAGAATTATTATACACTTGCATTACGATTCTTTTATTAATATTTTGGTAGTTTTTATTTATCTATATTAAATTGATTTATTATGGATATGCCTTTGATTGCCCATTCTCCAGATTTGCAGATGCTTTCCACATTGATTGTGACATATGGCAAGCTAGGCTACTCTGCTCTTTACTGTACAAAGCGCTCATTAGACTTTGTTAAGAGTGTGCCATGATGTTTAATTTTGTAATCGAGATTGAGTGCTTGTGAAATTGGTTGGTTCTGATTACTTGATAATTTATTAATCAACGATTGACTGATTGATTGATAGATTGATTGATTGATTCTGGAGTAGTATAGATTTTTTTTAAAATAATTTTATTTTTTACCCTGGGTGTAAACAGCCCGGTGAGTTTTACGGTAGTATAGATATTAGAGGATGTATCAGTTAGTTAGTTCACCCAGTAACTCTACAGTGATACATGATCAAGAGCTGTATTTGATTGATTGATTGATTGATTGATTGACTGATGCAGGAGCCGCTAGGTTGTATAGATTTGAGAGGATGTATCAGTGAATTGATTCATCCAGTGATACTAGCGACTGATACGAGATCAAGAGCTTTATCTATATTCACCGTACCTCCAGTGATTGGTCGAATACAGTCAGCTCAATCACCGCTCATAGATCGCTACAACAAGGGCATGGCTCGGCGCAGGAATGATCTCTCCGATGTGCTCGAGTATGTATACGCTTACTATTATTTAGTGTACATCTGTATTTATTTTTTCACTTTTATTTCCACATATAACAGGCACAAATGTTTACATAATTTCCTTCCTTTTTGTTTCGGTTTTGACATTTTCTGTAGTCTACCAGCTGATTGTTTTATTGTATCTTTCCGTTTAGAGCTCATAATGCAGCGAGCGCTGATACTCGATAGTTGCTAAATAGTTATTTTTATTAGGGAACATTTATGTAAGTGGTAATTGTGTAAATAAATTTTATTTATTGTTTTAATTTAGTAAGGATACAAGTCCTCAATTTTTGGAGGATACAATTGCCGAATTTAATTGAAATTACTATATAGGAAATCGTTTCAGCAAGTAACGTCAAATTTTGTCGCATTGAGTAATTAAAAGTCGTCGCTCTTTGAATACTACAACAAGGGATTTGGCGTAGGTTTAAGGTTTAAGCATAGAAATGATGATTTCTCTAATATCTCGAGTGTGTCACATTATGAAGTTATTATTAAATAAATTTGTACGTGAGAAGGAGTTATGTAATTTTCTTTACATTTTTATTGATTTTGTAATTATTTGGAAAACAAGATAATAAATGGACTTTAATGTTAATTGATTGTATATTGTTCTTAATAATCTTATGCTAATTACACTTAACACACTTCTTAAGCCTACAAATTTGAGAAAATGCTATCAAAGATCATATTAATTAATGATATGGTTACAGTATTAATTTATATTTTATGGCATAGTACGCATTATTTCAGGACATGGTTGCTAGCAGACACTCCACGCGAATGCTCAGAGTGGTGTGAACATATTAACGACGTGCTGAGAGCATTACGTGCCTGGCATCCATTTGCTACTCCTTCTGTTCGCTCAAGCTATCTCTCCAACTGCGATCAACTCACATAGCTTCTCTACTGTAGAGGCACAGTTAATCAGTTAGATAATATGAATTATGTACTCGGAAAATTGCGTGCCTGACATCCATCCTCTAATCTGTTCAATATAGCTATATGTCAAATGGTAATCTCATGGCTTCTGTCTATTAATATTAAAGCATTTCTATAAGCACCTTAGTTGCGATATGCCATTGCATTATCAATAATGGGTTCTACATTAGTGTGTATGTCAGAGTCTATTAGATAACAGTATTTCAGAGTACTCTACCACAATAATTTATTCTATGAGTACATGCAGATATAGGTAGCCTGGCAATAATATAAGCCTACATAGAATTTCTTCCTGTTATTTCTCTCTCCAACATGCACTCTGTTTCTGTCTAAAGGCTACTGCCAAAGTTAACATCTGATTCGTAGCTCAATGTACTGTCCAAATCGTAAATCTGTCCTCAGATCTGTGAAATGCAGTCGGTCGGTGTATAATAGCCATTTCATTAAATGATTAAGGTTCTCCGTCTTCAGCATTTGTCCCTGTGTATCTCACTCTCTTTCCGTCTCTCTCTCCGCATCTCTCTTAAAAATTAGCATAATTGCGCACCAGTTTTACGCACCAGTTTTTACCTAACACAATAGATGCATTCGTATAGCCTATGTATGGGTCTTTTAAATCACTGTATTAATAATTCATAACTATTAACATTTAATTATTTAGTTCATTTATTCAACTATTCTCAATTGCGCTACATTCGCCTAACGATAGTTTGTATTCAGATGCCGTAGCTGCTTACATTATGGTTTTCAATTGGAACGCTTTTAAATTATGATAATTATTTGTGTATTAGAAACATTCCTATGTATATGGCTTCAGAATGACGCTAATAGCGTGTACCTAAATTATTGTGTAAGCATTATTTTTGTATTTACTTGTATGCAAATTATATTGGTGACATTTTTATTTTAATGATATTTTTAGAAGCATGTATGAATGTAATTTATCAATGTTTAATCATGTCTACAGATCTATTAATATAATATATTTACAACGTGTGTATATAAAATTACTGTTTTGTCAGTAATACTAATGTCACTTGACCACACTGCCTAAGAGAGGGATCTATCAATATTCATTTTTAATTTCAAAGCAGGGATCAGGGATATTGTATTTAATTAGGTAATTGCAGTGAGTACTTTAATTTTTATCACGTCTTGTGCAAAAGGATGAATGTGCAATAAGCATGAGGCCAGGGATTCCAGTCTCAAGTCTCAGCCAGGTCAAAGGGGACAGTATCCTTCCATACCAAAACAGACTTTATGACGTTATTTTTAAATATCAAACGATCCATACAGAACTTTTAAATAACGCACTTTAAGTTTCAGAAGCACTTTATAAGTGTAAATTGAAGAAACAGGCAGCCAAGCATGTGTCAAGATCTCTGTAAGTCTGAAATTTAAGCGACCAAGCGGCCTAAAACATAGTTATTATCAATCAATTAGGATTTACCGTCCGTTCCTCACCCGAAGGCGATGTTAGGGACGTCCCCTTCCCTGATGATGCAGAGATTGCAGACCTCTAAGCTCTTTACTGCAGTTTCTGTGTTAGCGCTGCAATCTTAGAAAAGAATTAAGTTTTCCTGGTGCTGATCTCATTCATCTCATATACTCAAGTTTTCACCGATCTATGTTAAAGATTTCTGCAGAGGCAGGCGCAGGTATATGGGGGCGGGCCTCCTCGATCTGACGGGGACCAGGCCCCTTCCCGATCGATTTGAAAATTATTGTAATTTGACCCCATTCAAATATCTATTCTGGACCTTTGCCCCCCTCCCCCCTCTATTTGCCTCGTTATAACCTAACCAGCCTTGATTAATCCTGGCCCCCCTCGAAAAAATTCATGTATTTGGCCCCACTC
>JAQFZF010001848.1:0-13323 GCA_034695365.1 Enchytraeus norvegicus
GGGTTGGGTCCATTAAAAGTTAGAAATGTATCGGTAGGATAGGGTCGGATCCACTGATTGACGGGTCGGGTCGGGTCGGGTTCAGTAAAAGTGACCCGGGAACAACTCTGGAATGTTGTGAAAGCTTAAAGTAATAGCAGAGCAGGCCCTTAATGTAGCCTAGATTGTTAATAAACGGCATGTTTAGTAGGCCTATCATATTAAGCTAAGTTATAAGCTATAGGCTAACGGGGAGATAATAATCATATAGATAGATTTTTGATCCCAATTATCGGCGCAGATACTTTTGCCAGGTCACAATAATCGACGCAAATTTTTTGAAAATTGGCGTATTCTATCGTTGGCGTATTCTATCGTTGGCGTATTCTATCGTTGGCGTATTCTATCGTTGGCGTATTCTATCATTGGCGTATTCTATCATTGGCGTATTCTATTATTTATCATACGTAAATAATTAAAAATAAAGCATAATATCTGTAAATTTCATCTGTAAATTGTTTATGTCGATGTTTGACTCACTAACATGTCTATAGTAAGCTAGCACTAGACCAATTCGTCCCAAAACTAATTTAAGGGACTGGTGATAGAAACAAGAGACATTGCCTCGTCTCGAGACAGTCTCGAGACAGTTTTTGAGTGTCGTGGTCTTGGTCTTGAGGGTCACTGTCTTGGTCTTGAGGGTCAATGTCTTGGTCTTGAGGGTCATTGTCTTGGTCTTGGTCTTGCGATTAATATCTTGGTCTTGGTCTTGAAGATAATATATCGCCTCGAGAGTCGAGACTGAAGTAAGTCATCAACCGTGATGACTTTGATTCCGATCAACAGGGACATGTATGCAGGTAACGAGTACATACCTCCATTCATTATGCGGATGTTTATGTTTATTTAATTGAATTCACTTTAAATTAATGCAAGAAAGACTACTTCAATAGTTTTGTGATTATTTAAATTGATCGTGCACTTAACATGTGTACATGATACATTGCTATAAAATTTGATCTTGCATTCTATTGGAATGTTTATTTTAACCTAACTTGTATTTGTCCTGGTCAAGAAAGGTCATTGTCTTGGTCTTGGTATTAAGGGCCACTGTTTGGGTCTTGTCATGAGAGCGCTGTCTTGGTCTTGAGGGTCACTGTCTTGGTCTTGAGGGTCACTGTCTTGGTCATGGTCTCGGTCTTGAGGGTCACTGTCTTGGTCTTGGTCTTGAGGGTCATTGTCTCGGTCTTGAAAGTTGCTGTCTTGGTCTTGGTGTTGGAGGTTACTGTCTTGGTCCCTGCACTGGTTGTGGCGAGACCAGGACCTCTCGATAACAAAGTCCCCGAGACCATGATGTCTGAGACCGAGACCAATACCGAAACAACCTTACTGAGACCAAGACCTAGACCGTAACTCTTAAGACCGAAACCGAGACAAAGATCATAAAAACCGAGCTGGGGTGATCTCTAGACCACATCCCTGATAGCAGCAGCGGTTCTAAACCAAAATATTGGGGGAGGGGTATGGCCCCTCGGACCCGACCTAGAACCGCCACTTCCTGATGGAATATGTGAAAATGAAATAAATTGCAGAATCTGAGAAGTGCACAGATAGAGATTCCTGTTGCAAACTTCTCAAAGGCTTAGAGTAGAGGTCGACCGAATCTATTTTTCGTATTCGTTTTCGGCACGGAAAAAGCCGAAAATAAGATAAATTTTTCGGCCAAAACCGAAGAATATGAATTTTAGTTGAGTAAATATTTTGTAGATCAATCAAGTGGACACATCTTGCTTTCGATAGATCGAAGGCCGCAGTTTAGGACTACTACATTAAATTAACTATTGGCTAGCATAAGAAAGTATACAATATAGCAGTATTCATTTTGCTAGAAATATTTATAAAATGTCCGGAATTTCTAATCACTGGTTTGTCTACCTCTGTCTCGGTTAAATATAATTATAGGTGTACCGTCTATCTATACTCTATTGTATCTCACTAAACAGTTAGGCCTACAGTTAAAAAGGGTGCCCTTTGTCAAAATGTCCAAGGCACATATTTTTTTCAGATATTTATATCATTCACACTCGCTAATGAGCATTGAATGGCAAGTTCATCAAATAATAATACTATGTGCAATGGTGCATCTAAAATGTTGTCTTTGATACGGACTGAAATTAGGCTATGTAGGCCTATGTAGGCCTACCTAGTGTTATGTGTATAACGTCCCTGACATCGCCTTCGGGTAAGGAACCGAACGTTAAATCCTCATTGATTGATTGATTGATTGATAAATATTGTCTTAACTACTGCGCTTTTTATTTTTCGTTTTTCGGCCGGAAAAGAAATTTATTTGTTCGGTTTTTTATTTTTCGGAAAAAAATATTTCATTTTTCGGTGTTTTATGTTTCGGCCGAAAAATATATTTTCCTTTTTCGGTTTTTTATTTTTCGGACGAAAAGAATATTCCTTTTTCGGTCGACCTCTAGGTTAGAGCAAATGACAAAGGTAAAGGTTGACAAGACTTACGTGTGGACTACACTCCTTAAGGCTGGGACACTTGGGGGCAAGAGTAGGAGGCTATTACACAGTTGGAAGCTTTGGAAATGTGGCTATGGAGAATGGTGGAAAAGATCAGCTGGATGGACAGAATTTCAAAGTAAGAAGTGCTTGGAAGAGTTATAGAAACTCATCTGATGGGTGATATGTGTTAATAAATTGGTGGAAGAGTTGGACAGGTTTTATTCTGGTTTGTTAAATGTGTTAAGGTAGTGTGAAGAATGAAAGGGAGTACAATTAGAGGAAGAGAGGAAGACCGTGACAGGGGATGCAATGGATCGTCGCTAGAAGCATTCTAATGTAGATATGAAGAGAAAAGCAGAGGCCTAGAGAAAATTTGAGTCGTGTCATTCCACCATGGACCTGCCGTTCGAGAGAGAGACAGAGACAGAGACAGAGACAGAGACAGAGACAGAGGGACACAGAGAGAGAGAGGAAAGAGAGAGAGAGAGAGTGTGTGTGTGTGTGTGTGTGTGTGCTATGAAGACGAGAAATCGCTGGACATTATTTTTCAATTTAATTCTTATCTATTGAGTGATCTCTTATAGGCCCTATCTAGTATCAGTTATCGATCGATCTATCGAAGGTGTCAGCCTCTGTCCTAATAATGTAATGGGGTCATGCACAAAATATGTCCGCACGGGAATTTGGATGTCGGGCCAAAGCGCATCAATGCGGAACGGGTGATGAGAGTTACGTCCCCAAATCTTATATTATAGAAGCCCTTGGAGAATGAACTTTATTGGTAAATTGTTGCCAAAAAATTGTTTAATTGCAACGATTATTTGACGATTCATGACAAGAAGGGACCCTAATGGGGTGCGGTGGGAAATTAAGGTCCATTATGTGCACAGCCTACGTTTTCTATAAAATTGGCTCCATCATTTTCAGCAATTTCACTAACGAAAATAAATTGCCCACACATTTTTATCGAATGGATTAACATAAACATTTTCAAACATGTCAATCAGTAGAGAAATTATTCCAACCAAGCTTCAATAGAGTTTCTTCATTGTCTAAGGACCAAGGTGAGTAGCGACTAATTTCCGTGCAGTTTGCAGGCCTTTCGACTAAACTTTCTATGATTCTCTCTTAATCTCTGCTGTGTGATTGCTGTGCTTATGGATAATATTAGGGTTAGGGTTAGGGTAGAGGTTATGGTTAGGATTCGTTTATGTTAAATTTGCATTTGTGAATAGGCCTATATAGGCCTACAATGCAAAGTGGGACGGAACTTAGTCGTTAGTCCAAGTTGCATGGTGCCGGGAAGCTTCCTGTAGCCTTTAGTGTACTCACATTACACAGTGACACTGCTTGACCCTAGTAGGCCTACCAGTAGGCAATATAAGGCAAGAGTCAGAGAGAAAGTGGAATTCAGGAGTGTTGTAGTATATTTAGGTAGGGAAATGGGGCGTGAACGAACAATTTTGCTGTTCAAATATGTAAAAAAACTCATTGATTAAAACTCTAAATGGGGGGAGGTTGAGCGAGTGAGAGGGGGGGGGGGGGCGGAGTTGACACGGATTGATGCTGTTTGGGATGTCCTTGACATCGCCTTCGGGTGAGGAACCGGACCTTAAATCCTCATTGATTGATTGATTTATTGATGGTAAAAAATTAGGTAGAGGAGTTTAATGTCGACCCCCGGGGACAAACGTTTTTCTAAGTAGTGGGTAGAAGGGGTTCGGATTTACAGTGGGGCGGTGGGGGGAGGGGGGTTGGATTTAACCCTCCCCCAACCACTCCATCCCCTCCGTCAAATACATCAGTGATTTTAGGTCTAATTTCAGCTGGGCTTCTTTAAGGGCAAAGCTATGAAAGATATATGACATTTGTAAGCTTTTATTTTACTTTTGAATTACTGGACATAAAACCAATTTCTTTTTCTCGCAGTTACCAGGTCTAATAAGCATTTCTGAAGCTGAAGAAGCTACTATTACATGCTATAGTGCTTTCGGGCGATGGCATTGGAGTTCGACTTGGGTTTTTTAGCTTCATAAATAAATAAAATGTATCTCATGAAAATTGAGATGAAAGCATGTTTATAAATATAAAGGGAAACAACAACATAGCTATGACAACATCAGCTATAGCAGCGACTTAGGCGAAAAGGAAATTTAAGAAAAATGTGTGCAAAGATTATAATTGCAGCGCACTGCGCGGCGGAGTCGATATTGGTATATAATCGCATGTCTGTGGCTGTAGCATGCAGATATGATAGTATGAGTTTTACTGTGTGCAACTGTTTGATCGTTAGACTCTACAGTACAGTAATTGTTAGCAATGAATACTGTAGGTTACGCTATATTACATTATTTGATAGCGGCCAACAGATAGGCGGCATTGGCCTGAAGACTAAGAAGGCTAAAGCCTAATTTAACGTCAATTTCATAGTCGGGAGGCTCAGTGGCGTAGCGAGGGGGGGGGGGGCGAGGGGGGCGCACGCCCAAGCGGCACTTATCCTAGCGGCGGCCTTTTCATAAAAGGGGCGGCATTTGTGAAAATACAACACCAATCTATTACTAGCGAGCGCAGCGAGTCAAGAAAAAGGTCATCATTTCGCAAAATGTGAGCAAAGTTGGCAAAAAAATGATTTCGCCCCAGGCGGCACTTGACCTCGCTATGCCACAGGGGAGGCTTCATATGGCGGGTGAGCCCTGCGACTCGAACCGAGACTTATTTAATCTGATCCAACCGATAAACCGACGGCGCCATTTTCAGAGCATATAAGCTAGGACAGCTGTAATGCACTGTGGCTCATGTAGGCCAGTCGTACCACTTGAGCGTACCTGAACCTTTACACAGTCATGTTTTGTTGGACGTCACTTCAATTCAAATAAAATAAAATAACTGTCTAATGTCCGGGTCATCATCTGACGATATATGATATCATCATCTGATGATATCAGGAATGTCTCAGACAGCTTATGTCACTCCAGCTGGTCCACTAAAACGCAGCCGGAAAGCACATAATGATGAAAGAGAAAAGTGTCAAACATGGTGCATCCATTCATCCCTTAAACAACGACTATACAAATAAAAATATCAAAGGAGGAAAGATCTGAGTTTTTGAGTTTGCAACAGAAAGTAGAATTGGTGGTGGATCGAATATGGACAATGGACAGGTAAAGTGTAACATGTAGTTGGAGCTGCGAAGGAGCGTCGGCCCATACCAATAGGCCTACGAATATTATGGACATCATGAAGTAAAGAATCGGAACAACGGAGAGTGCAAGGAGTTTATAGAAAGAGAGAAGATCAGCCAGATAGGAAGTCTCTCTATAGGCCTATTGAAGGACTTTCAAGATCAGAACAGTTACGTACATGTATTACAGTATGCGTTCAGATATTGGCAACCAGTGAAGGGAGCGAAGAAGATCGACGGAATGTGATTGTCGTTTAGTGGAGTTGCAGATATAACGCGGGCCAAATAATTTTTAACACGCTGTAGACGTAGCTATTATGAATTATCGGGTAAATTGAATTGAAGAGAGTACTACTGTACTCTCTTCAGTACTTCAATTCTTCAATTGTACTCATAGGCTACTGTGACATCTGCCTATTATAATTATAAAGGACTTTATGCCTTCACGTTATAACAGCCATTAGGCTTGGCCTAGCTAATATACAGGGTGAGGCAAAACTTTACATCCCCTTTGCGAATTCTTAAGAACTTCGTCAAAACTAAGCATTTTTATAAAAAAATTTAAGGATGTCTAGAGGAGGAATGTTGACATTCAATCTTCAAATTTGGACGAAAAACATTAGTAGCTAAAAAAGTTATAGCGTTTCTATAAAAAAATCGAAAAAATCAAAATAACAAGGCTTATTCAACAAGCATTCATTTCACTTTGAATAGAATTTGCCCTGAAAGGGGCCGTTTGTTGCTGTTGGCGATTCTATTTAAGTAGGTGTTCAAAGTGACCGCCATATGCTCGAATGCACACCTGTAGCCTCTTGTGTAATGCTAGAACAGCTAGGTCGATATTAAACCTCTTGAGGCAAGTCGTCCCATATTGCCTCTAGCACGGTCTTGAGCTCAGCCTTGTTAGTTGGCTTTGGGGTGAACACTTTTTACCGCTCAAGCATATCGCCCCAGACGTGGTTGTCGAGAGGATTGAGGTCAGGTGAGTTTGGTGGTCACTCATCATTCTTGACGAACTCCGGACCTAATATTTAAGAAAAATCGTGCCAGCGCTGTTTGAATAAGCCTTGTTATTTTGTTATTTTCGATTTTTTCATAGAAACTCTGTAACTTTTTTATTTATTAATATTTTTCGACCAAATTTGGAGGTTAAATGTCAACATTTATCAATGACAGCATACAAATATTTTTTACAAATCTTTAGTTTTGACGAAGTTATTGAGATTTCGCTAGGGGGGTGAAGTTTTGCCTCACCCTGTATAATCATTGCATCATAAGTAGCTTCATTATTTCTTAATTATTATTAAATGTTTGTCCTGATGACGTCGTTAGATGATGAAACGGACGTTAAACTCACATTGATTGATTGAAATAATAATATTACCATGCTAATCCTACCTGTGATCAAGCTTTTGTTTGGCTTTTTTCGTAGGACCAGGGTTATTCCCTGACCCCCGCCCCTCCATGGACCGAGGTAGCGAGGCTGAGCGTGGGAAGGCCTCACCCCTCTCCTTGGTAGTGGCCCTGCTTCTGGGGAGGAGCCCCTGAAACAGGTGCTCGGGAAAAGGTTTAGCCTGCGAGTTAACAAATATAACAGTAAAATATGTTTATTAGAATAATTAATTAACATACCGTGTAATTTTACCTTCCTTCCTTCAGTTATTTATCTCAATAATAAAAAAGTCTAAAAAATTACAAACAACAATAGGCCTACGTACATACCACATACAAAATCTAAATCTAAACATATAATCACTTTGAAGGTGGTGGCCTCAAAAAGGGAGTTTTTAGATAATTTCTTAAGATGCTTATAATTAAAGAAATAAAATTATGTTTAATAGGTTGTAAAAACAAAATTATAGAAAGTCGCTTCAAAGTTATAAAAAGACGCTGCATTTCGTACGCCATCTGGTAAAGTAATCCACTTTCTTGGACCACTGACATTCCTACACTTGGCAGGAATGTTATTTCTAGAAAACAAATTTTATATTCGTTGCTACCATACAAATTTTATCATAACCTTATATATTTTGAATGCAAAATAATTATCACTAGATCTTAGGATTTACACATATTCAAAGTTAAAACTCAAAAAGAAATAAATTGTGGTGCTGAACTATATCTACCATTTTATAAATCATTAAACAATTTATACATAATCTTTTGACATCCTGATGTCATCGTCAAATGATGAAAAGGACGTTAAACCCATATTGTATAGTATGAATACCTTGAATTCACTGCGGGCAGACTCCGAGGCTTCGATGCTCCTACGTATCGCTGGAGCTTCTTTCCTCTTCTTGTCCAGCTCCTGCTCGTCTCTCATTGTCATCTGGAAAGGTTTCAGCGAACCCAATAGTACCTCTGCTGCTTTCCTGGTTACAACAAATAAATGCAATGATGATTTAACATTCGGTTCCTCATCCGAAGGGTGATGTCAAGGACTATGTATACAAATAAAAATAATTTATCACTGGAATTGATCTTTGAGTGGAGCTATTATTACCCATGTTATGCTGCGGCAATGAGAGCTAATGGAAACAATCATAAAAAGAAAACAGTATTAAATTTGTAATGTCTTGAATAACATAGAGTAATTTACATTGTTAAGCAATTAGAAGGAAAGTTTGGTGAAAGAAAGGAAGGCGGACCGTTTGAAAACATGGCATGTTAGGCTACTGAGCTACTCTACCCGCCATGTTGAAATAGGTTCTTCAACTTAGTTTTAAATAGCTACAAAACTTTGTTTAATATCTGTATTCTCCTCGACTGAAAACTAAACATGTGGCCTCAGAAATATACAATATATTCACATGTATTGTAGATATGCTTCAAAATTTGCTAAAACGAGAAAAAAGAGTGAGCTGTATACAATTCTGTAGATTAATGACAATGAATAAAACCAGAATTAAGATTGATGAACCTGCGTGTTTCACGCCTCGTCTGTTCTTGTTTCTCCATGAGATCATCAAAGAGCGGCACATAGATGTGAGCGGGGGGCGGAGTTGCTTTAAACTTTTTCTCACACTCCAGCTCATACGCTTTCTGTCGTGCAGCACGTCGTTCCTCCACATCCACCATAGCACGAGTCTGGTGCGCCACCTTTGGTCTGCATATGTGTGAAATCAATCAATCAATCAATGAGGATTTAACGTCCCATTCCTCATCCAAAGGTGATGTCAGGGACATCCCCATCGGGATGTGTAACTACAGACAGCATCCAGCCACCAGAATACTACTGAAAATGCACAAACCAAAAAGAAAGCTAGATCAAAAACAGTTCAAGTCCATTATCCAAGCAAGAAAGACTGCTAGGGCAGATCTAAGCTGGGAAGAGATGAGTTTTGAGCTTGTAATTCAATGAGGTCCAGTTTCTCACTCAAAGGCAGTGTCAGGGACGTCTCAAGCAGACTATGCAACTGCAAGCAGCTCTATGCCTTTCACTATCATCAACGCCAACATGCAAAAACAGATAAAATATCAGTCTATCAAACTCGTGTGAAGCGATTCATGCTTCATAATCTTATAGACTGATTGATTGATTCAACATGAAATTGCACAAGTTATATGCAAATTATTTGTGCATTCCACTGCCAAAGTTAGCATGCCTGGAAAAAATGTGATAACAACATATTATATCTATATATATCCGTCCCTGACATCGCCTTCGGATCAGGAACCGGACGTTAAATTCTCATTGTATTGTATTGTATGTAATAAAAATTGCTTAAAATTGCTTAAAAAGTCGAATTTTCCATTAATCATTTAGATTCTTTACTACTAATTTTTTCTAATTGGTTTCTCTTTGTTAGTTGATCCTGACATCGCTTCGGGTGAGGAACGGACGTTAAATCCTCATAGATCGGTTGATTGTTTGCGGATTGCCTGATTAACAAGAGCAATCAATGCTCTAAAGATTGACTGATGAATAATATGACATGTGCTGTCTGACACGTCCCTGATATCGTCGTCAGGTGACGAACCAGACGTTAAACCATTATTTAATTCTGATTTATCGACTAGTAGGTAATTTAAAAAAAGCTGTAAATCTAACTTCAACGTCTGTTTCCATATCGAACGATATTGTCAGAGACGTCTGTCTCTGACAATAAGTGTTTGATTAAGTCATATGACAAGTTGCTTGCTCACCTGCTATTTTCCCTCAGAGTCATCTGGAATGGTTCAGGTATAGTGATCTTGTTCTTCCAGTCTATAGCACTGCTCCTTTCAGTCTCCTGCCTGTGGGTGGGACTAAAGGCAGCCTGGAGGTGTGACAAAGATAGGCTCCTCCCCATTGGCTCTGTGGCCACGCCTCCCCAGCGAGTTTTAGTCCCTGGCAAAGCTGCTGTTGTAGCGGCTATCAACAGAGAATCAATGAACCAATCAAAGTGAGTTTATCTTCCGTTTCAGCATCTGATGATGACATCAGCAGCAGCAAAAATTGTCATAATTTATTAGCAAATATTTATTAATTAGTTTTATTTACTGTATAATCATACTATAATGTGTAGCAAAAAGAGAAGAGCAATGGTGATTCTGGCTTATGCAGAATAGGGTGGCCAGAGGAGTGGCATTTAAACAGAATTTTGTGGGGCCCATATGTTACATTTTATATGTTTCAATACATTATATAGGCCTACATGAAAACAATTTTCATTTTTGGGGTGGCCACTGGGGTGGCCAGCCCTTCATTTGGGGTGGCCATGGCCACCCCTCAGAAACGCCACTGGAGGAGAGTAGTAGCAAATACAGTAAACCAGCCTGAAGAAACGTAATTAGTACAAAAAAAAATGTGATCAACAAAAAAACGACGCTAGTAGTGCGATCGTTCCCACGTCTCGGTCAGCTCAAACTGTCAAACAATGACATACAACTCGAAAGAAAGCTTGGAGCTGCTATAACTAACATTAATAGGATGTTAATCATTAACGAAGATGTTACTTGAACATGAAACAAGATCCTAATCCGTTAGTATGCTAAAAAACTAAATATAGAATGATTCTCATACCTTTCTTTCTCTTGACCTTGCCGTACCCATCACCAGTGTTACCATAATCCACAGTAAAATCTTTCCACATGCCCTCTATCTCTCTCATTGCTCTCTCTCTCACTTCACTTTCTCTACCCACCCCCCTCTCTCTCTCACCCCTCCCAGTCATATCCCCCTCACTGTCGCTAACGCTATCACCTCGTTGCCAGGGAGACTCGTTGTCAATGCTATTGGTTGCCCACTGTTCGCTAGACCTCTGCAGCTCTACCACGCTTGACGACCGTTGTCGGGGATGATAGTCATTACCCACTGCAACACTTCTCTTTTTTGGGTTGCCCTCTGACCCAGATACGCCAGCATACGAGAGTCTAACGCCATCTTGTGGGTACAGAACGGTCGCCCAGGTCTCTCTCATCGTTGGAGAAGGTTTTACCCCTCGACCTAATCATGCAAACAAACCGTAGGGCGAAATAATCATCAGCAAATATTTCTAACAGTTTAAACATCACAAATGTCAGTCATTAGACAACCATTTGTCTCTCGTTATATATATCTAAATTGTGCGAGACAAATTATGGTGTGCCGCTGTGCATTTGCTTCGTGAGTTGACGAGAATGAGCCTCAGCGCTATCTTTATATATTTCATTCTTTTTGTCTATTTTCTATGTGGAATTGAATTTCTTGTATACGGTGATTGATTTCATGTATATTGTTTACCATTGAATCGCTGCGCATTTACAAATACAATATATATATAGCGGTCTAGTGCATAGCTGCGATTTTACTTTCTGATATCTTCACTAGGATTTTAACCCCAGCATCATGGGTAGAATTAATAAAATATTTTGTATAAGTGAGCAATGGCAGATTTCGAGTATATTTTTAAAATAAAATTTTATTGAGGGGGACCATGTCAAATTACAGATAATGAAAGGTGGGAGGAAAGGTCACAGATATGCATAACATATACTTTTCAAAACAAGCCCCCTACCCCCGGGCTTCTCCCCAACTCAAAGTTTGAATGCAACATAGGCCTATAAGCATTAACCAGATGAGCCTAAACATACCTGATGGTGGTTTATGCCGTGCTGACAATTCCATATCATACCCGTTACCAACGTGTAACCCAGATCTCGCACTGTATTCTTGATCCCTGTTCTTTATCAATCCTTCCTCCGCACCACTCCTAACAGCTGCGGTAACAAGATTCTGAACGTCCTCTAGATAATTACCATCAATTACTGGGTCATCTTGACCCGGTTTATCACCAGGAGATTTTCTGTGGGTTCGTGCTGACCCAGTTAATTTGCTGCCATGCACTTCCAGAATGTTTCCCAGAGAGCGCGACGTTTGAGCGGGTTGACCTGATTTAGATTGGCTTAGTGCATGCTCAAGCTCCTGTATCTTATCCTTATACACACTCTCGCATATGAGTAGGGTACGCCTGTGCTCATCCTTCATCTGCAATTATAATTTAAAAATTGTCTAATTACAGAAACTGATATGCCTAATCAGTAAGCCGCCAGAACTTATAAATAATTTAATGCGTTTAATAGTTGATATAGGAATACTATATTTTAACCCCTTAACCTTTTACAAAGTTTTTCAAAACATTTGTGCCGCCATGGATCGTTTTGATCCATAGTATTGTTATGGATGGATATAATGTCCCCGAGTGGGTTCGGGAAAATCCCCGAGTGGGTTCGGGAAAATTGAGAATTGATCTCACAGACAACTGCGCGAGTTCGTAAGAGGTGACTGAAGTGGGGATGGCCATGTGGCTATGATTTCTGTATAATGGACCAATTGGTAATTCAAATTCCAGTCTGGCAGAGGTCTAGGCTGCCAAATCGGTTGCGGCGCTTTGCTCCATGGCTACTTGGCTCTCCATTGTCCATTATATTGGTCTTAAACAAACATCTGATGCTTCCTGACCCATTAGATGTTATGTTATGTGTCCAATCGCGTCAAGAAAGAGTGTAATTATTACTGGATGGATCCATTTAGATTTCATGAGATGCAGAAAACTTTTACTGAGCCCTAAATATTTATCCAAAATTTTCAAAGTAAAGTAACTATATACCTTAAGCAATTCCTGATAATAATCTTCATCGATTGATTCATCATGCCCGCCAAACTCTCCGCCATTCCTGTCTCGAGCTGCCGATCTCTCCACAGGAGCTCGTTTGGGTATAATTTGATCCCGATGTCCACCGTTAGAATGCATCATTGGCGAATCCGTAGAATATCTCAAAGGTTCCGGTGACATCCTTGCCGAGCTAGTGGTCGGACTTCTCCTACCCATAGATGGTGAAGGAGATCTATTAGGCGACATAGGAGGGGAGCTTTTAGGAGATTTCAGCGCATATCCGGATCGAATATAGCTTGTTGGGGAAAATGAATCTCTAAACGGGCGCATTCCGTCCGGAAATACGGGATGGTTTTTCATGATAATATAAGCGTTCTTCTGCTCGGGGATTTCACCGATAAAGGAAGGTTCGGTAGGGGACAGAGTCGATCGACGAATCGAATCTTCGAACATTGACTGAACATGTCTTCCACTTGAGTCACCGACGCCATTCGACCGTGAAACTATGTCCCCGGCGACTGGACTAGAACCCCGAGGACGGGACGAGCCGGGGCCACGGCCGGG
>JAQFZF010001849.1:0-13322 GCA_034695365.1 Enchytraeus norvegicus
AATGACTGCAAGCCAGCGAAGTGACACGTTGTAAATAACTAATAATAATCGTTTCTGTAGGATTACACACCTCAATACGATTTTCTTTAATGAAGATTCTTTAATATTTAATGTAGATTTAATGTAGATTAATTTAGATTAGATTAAGTGTAGATTCTCTTTCATGTAGACTCAATGGTGTGAATGTATGTGTGTGAGTGGAGATTGGACTCTAATTGTGTGTATGTATGTATGTGCACGTGCAATATATCAGTATATAAACCATGCCTAATGAAAGGGAAATAACTTTTGTATAGACACGAGCTGTAAAGTGCATTGTATTCCATATATTGTTCTCCATTAAATGACTTGTTAAAATAAAGTCTTAAAGCGTTCAGTATTAGTATCATATAACAATATATGACAGGATCATTCACAGGCACCCATCGGATCATTCACAGGCACCCATCGGATCATTCACAGGCCCCATTCTGGAACGAATAAATTCACTTTAGATACATTATTATAATTATTAATAGTCACATGGCCATTGCGAAAGATGCACGTGTCGACTAACACAAGCAGTGAGTCATTGACGAAGGATAATCTGAGCTTATAGACCCATCCGTGTTGGATCTGGAAAACTTGAGAATAGACCAACTGAAGACTGCGCATGCAGTGATGGGCAAAATACTTTAGAAAAGTATTTTGAAAATACAAAATAAAATACTTTTAAAAAGTATTTTGAAATTACAAAATAAAAACTTGTTTAAAGTATTTTGAAAATACAAAATAAAGTAGTATTTTGTATTTTTAGAATAAAATTGTATTTTAAAATACTATTGTGCCCAACACTGTGCGCATGTAACATGTTTCGTAAAAGCCGACTAACACAGATGTTCTCATACTGAGGAAAGCAACGGGAAACCACCTCAGAAGTCAGAATATATATTCCCAATAAAAAAGGTTACATTTTAGGTGTGGTAAAGGCATGGCCTTTATGATAGGATCAACTTGATGATCGATGGGATGCTCATTATTGAGCGTGATAGCAGACTGTTTAAGAATATGTACCTTGGACCTGCCATTTGGCACTAGAGAGATAGACCCATCTCAGAAAACAAAATCATCTCCAAAAAATATGGAATACTACTAACTATACGTAAGCCATTATAGCCATACAAACTATGTCATGGACATGCCGTTAGGCAGTGTACAGAGAGAGAGAGAGAGAGAGAGAGAGAGAGAGAAAAGAGAGAGACGCATATGAATTAGGCATTCGATTTATTAAGAAAGCACAAAGCATGGAGGGTTTCAATCAAATCATTTAATGAGACTTCAAAACAATCTGACTCGATAATCAGTTACGATAATTGTAGCATACTGGTCCTACTTGCACATGTTTAATTAATAATATCTCACTATCTCTCTCTCAGTGCACTGCCTCTTGGCAGGTCCATGGCATAAAACTGTAGAGTTTGCATGCCATCATTTCTTGGAGACAATTTTGCTTTCTGGGGGGTATCTTTAACCAGTGACTGCGTTAGTCAACTTCTACGAAATTAGTGCAGTTTTCAATTTTGCAATTTTTATGTTGCCGGTTCCAACACTGCGCGCTATACACATCTCACTATAATATGTAATGTTAAAAGAGCAAATCAATACATAAAATAGAATGCATACACACATGTGCAAAAAATCGCCAAGTATTGAAGTTAAAAGCCGTAAAGAAACTATAATTATTGCTTTTCCATTTGACACAAACAGAACAATTAAACAATTGAACACAGATATTTTTGACAACCGCCACAAAATCAACAACATCAAATTAAGAAGCATTAATTAAAGCAGCGTTTAACACAAAATAGTTGTGCGTGATTCACACACTATACTAATATGTCAATCCTATGGGCTATACACTTGCAAACTGCTCCGTTGTCATTTGCAATACAATACAATTAAAACGCATATTTTAAGTCATTTGTCACGGTTGGATGACCAAGTCGGTAGCTTATGCCGGCCAGATAACCTGAAGGCCAAGAGTTCGAGTTCAAGCCGATTTAGTCCAAGTCTCTAACCAAGTCAAGTCTTCCTGGTACAAAGACCGGCGATGAACTTAGTTTTAATTACAATTCAATCATGCATGCAAATTATTAACTGTCACTTGTGTGGTTCTGATAAGTCAATAAGAATATTTATTATTTCTAGTGGAGTTTAACAGATATTAGGCCTACTTAATATAATAGGCCTACATACGCTGACAAATCCTATGATATTGAAATTGTGTCCTCTTGACCACATCATTGAAAATTGTGTTCTCTTGACCACGGTTTAATGATAACCCTATGATTAATAACTAGAGCGGTTAAAAGGCAATGAAGTCAAAATGGAATATGTTGATGACGATGAACTGAAACGTGCAAAACTTCAATCCAAAAGTGTCCCCCCCCCACTCCCCTCCGTGTCTGAAGTTATACAGTCAATATACGGCCAAAAATTGTCAATAATTCAAAATGACGTATGATGGTCGTATGACGTCAAAATTTCAAATTATAGCTATTTTTCCCTTGAAACCACCTACATCGACTTAATTAACGCAATTGATGAATATTAAGCTGTGTATTAAATGTTAAAATGCTCAATTTATTAATTTATTTATTAATTGACGATTTCTTACTATTTATCTGCTATTACTACTTTAACTATTTCCGTTCAATATACACAGCAAATCATGAAATGCTATTATTTGTAAATTTTTTATAGTTATTAAATCTGCATGTATTATTACTACTAGAATGAAGTTATAAAAATTAAGTCTAAATAAAGTCCAAATTCCACACAAAGAAAGTCAAAATTTCACACAAATAAAGTCAAAATTTCACTTCTTTCTGTTTAAAAATTCGCCCTATTTATAACAATTGTGAGAATTTCTTGGCAGGCCTATAATAGACCTCAGCGGACTAAATTATTTAGGGTCATAAACATCACTTTGGAGCCAAACTTCAGCATTTTCTGCAAAATATAAGATTGTTTGAGATCAATTCATGGAAATATTACATATGCATCATATAATTGAAGGAAAAGTCAATCAAGTAGCTTTTGTATTGCGCATCTTAACAATATCTCAGAAGCGCTTTGTTACTGGGCTAAGTTAAGTCTATAGATGAGTCTTAAGTTTTGATTTAAAGTTGGTACATGATAATTCACTGTTAGGAAGACTACGCTAGGTGGCAGGCTGTTCCAAATTTAGGACCAACATTCAAAAGTCACGTCCACCAGCCCTTTTAGCTAGAGATCGGGGATATCTAAATCTCCACGGTTTGCTGAACGAAGATTTGACCTAGCCTGTACTGAGTGGATAGGACTCATAGGAGTAAGATGATCACAGAGGTACTGTGGGCTTTGATGATGCACACAGCGATGGGTTAAGGAAGCCACCTTGTATGTAATACGCTGAGGTACACTGAGCCAGTGCAAGTCTATGATGTAACCTACAGCTTATAGGCCTACATGTACACTCATACCTAAAGTAGGTCTATAGGCCTACATGTACACTCATACCAAATGTAGGTCTATATGCCTACATGTACACTCATACCTAAAGTAGGTCTGTAGGCCTACATGTACACTCATACCTAAAGTACGTCTGTAGGCCTACATGTACACTCATACCTAAAGTACGTCTGTAGGCCTACATGTACACTCATACTTAAAGCATGTCTGTAGGCCTACATGTACACTCATATCTAAAGTAGATCTTTAGGCCTACATGTACACTCATACCTAAAGTACGTTAATAGGCCTACATGTACACTCATACCTAAAGTAGGTATATAGGCCTACATGTACACTCAGACCTATAGCAGGTCTATAGGTCTACATGTACACTCAGACCTATAGCAGGTCTATAGGTCTACATGTACACTCATACCTAAAGTAGGTCTATAGGCCTACATGTACACTCATACCTAAAGTAGGTCTATAGGCCTACAACAGCTTAAACAAATCATGCTCCCAAGAGCAAGTGTCAAATCATTCCGTAGATAAATTTCTTCTTTGGTAGGCTTCCATTGCATAAAGTGCATAAAACCGATTTAGAAATAAAAAGAGATTCTAAGTAAATAGGTGCAACTTATTTAACTTGCAATATTTATGTTTAACATTCGAGCAATGCATTGCATCGTCCAAATGTAATTGTCTAAATGCATTACACAGTACACAAATGGCACGAATAGCACGGCAGTAACAACAAGGAAAAATAAATAGTTACATAGACATTCATCAAATGTGATCACATCAAAGGGAAACAATACTTGGGCCTAGGCCTGTATGTAATATACTCATAACCAACGACGTTAATTCAAAAAATTGACAAGAAATCGACTCTAAATCTGTCTCTGCCAAACAGTCATCAAGATGATTGTGGAGCGTGAAAGTAGAGGAGTGCGTGTATGTGCACATTTACAGCATAGAGAAACGAACACCGTTTGTAAAAATTATGTTAAAAATACAACAAAATATCATCTTAGCCCGACGACTTTGAATGTGTAGTACAGCGTACATAGCACTGAGCGTCAAGACGGTGTGACTCACTCACTCTAAACAACCACACAACCTATACTAGCCGATATCGGAAAGGAATCCCGGCTTTCTCGCCATATGACGAGAACAATATCGTACACATAATAAATAATTATACTAAAGCGAATGCATCATGTACATCGAATCCTGGAGTCTATCTATCCAGTGCTCTGCCACTTGGCAGGTCCAAGGCAAAAATTCATACACACAATCAACTATCTCGCTCTTTAGTGAGGACACCATCGACCAACCAAATAAGTCGGTCTCATCACAAAGGCTTTTCCTTTTCCACACAATAATTCTTTGTTCAAGGAAAATATAGGTTTCTGAGGTGGTTTTCATTGCCTTCCTCAGCATCTGCGTTAGTCGGCTCTTACGAAACACGTGCAGTTATCGGTTGGACTATTCTCAAATATCTAAAACCAACACGGGAAACACAGCATTATAGCATTTAGTAAATCAGTAGGTTTATGGATTACTGTTTCATGGCTTTTCGATGGTGTAGGGCTGTAGGCCTACTGTGGCATAAAAATGAATTGCTACTGAGGATATATTAATATGTTGCAGGCACAGGAGGACCACCGGGACCACCAGGTATGCTACCGTCGTCTATAGCAATATCAAGCACTGTGAAGTTAATGCCAGTCCAATTAATTGTATAATAATTAATCCAATTAATCACTACTGACAGCGCTGACAATCAGTGCCGTATTGACCCATGGCAGGGCCCTATAGGCTTCGATCATCATTGGGCCCCTCGATATCCACCCAGCGGCGGCGCCACACCAGGTAGCACGACCTGGTAAAAAGCCTCCGATCTTGTGTCAAGCAAAACATTCGAATCGTATCTTTGCTTAGTGATAGAGACAATGTCTACAAACGCAAATAAACGATTAACCTTTCATCTTGCAGGCGCCAATACGCACCGATGCCCAAGGGTGGCGGGCATATTTTATCTACTGACCTGGGAATCGTTCCCACGCCAATAGCCGTCAATCGATTCTGAGACAAGCACGCTAACCGCTCACCATGCAGTCCTGTCGACCATATCACCACTGGTCATAGCCTAGGAGGTCATAGCCTAGGAAGTCGTAGCCTTGGAGGTCAAGGCCTAGGAGGATTTTAGAAAAGGGAAACATTGGATAAACTTTGGCGCACACTTCAAGACTCTTATGTTTATTTCTACACGATTGGCTCAATATGTACATGTACGATCTTCGACCAATGAACTGTAAGACAGAACGTAAGCCAATCAGGTATTCAAGTTGATGCTCAATTTCTATTGGCTGCCTAGATTGGGCCACAAGCTACCATGTTAAAAAAAGTCACACTCATGTAGAATTACTACGAATCTAGCCAAGGATAAAGCCCATCCTTGGCTATATTTTGGCTGCAAGTTTTTATTATGGTAACGCTCACGAACCTCGGTGGGGAACCTTTGCCGAATAGACGAGTCTAAACAGTTGAACTTACGGAATAGAATCTTATTTGGCTGAAATGTCGGTGAATGTGAACAATAATAATTTTTCGATTAGCTGCTTAAATATTGTAAACACGAGAATCTGCAACTTAAAACTCCCTCCTCCCAAGACTTCCCTGACTCCAGTAATAGTATTAGTGATTACTTCGGCCTATTGATAACGTTACAATTATCTATCTATCCAGTGTTCTGCAACGTGGCAGGTCCAAGGAGAAAATTCATACACACAACCAATTATCTAGACCTATAATGAGCACGCTATCAACCAACAGAATAAGTCCGTCTCATCACAAAGGCTTTGGCTTTTCCAAACCTAAAATGATGCCTTTGTTCAAGGAAAATATAGGTCTCTGAGGTGGATCTCCATTGCGTTCTTCAGTATCTGCGTTAGTCGGCTCTTACGAAACACGTGTGCAGTTATTGGTTGGACTAGTCTATATATCCCGGACCCAACACGAGATTTCTCTAGTAGCCTAGTTGAATATGATGGCATTTCTTGCGAAAATGAGTTCTGGAGACATTATACTTCGCCCCTTTACGAATTTTAATTCAGTGTAGTCTAACCTTATCTTTACTGTGGGGCGATGGATAGCCTCCGAATAAAAACATCCGGTTCATGCATGCTTGGAGTAATTTTTTAGTAACTAGTTTGCAGTGATGGGCACTAGTTAACTAGTCTACTTTCCAATCTACTTTCCAACTACTCAAAAGTAGTTGGAAAAGTAGTTAAAAGTTTAACTACTCAAAAGTAGTAAAGTGCCCATCATTGGTAGTTTGGGCTTGTGATTCGATCTACATGGCAGGCCTACATTTAGGCCTACCTTTAGAGTAGGTTTTAAATTTAAGTAATTTTTCAACATACGAGTATTTGTAACATGCTACCCAGGGCCACCAGGACTGAACGGAACAGAGGGAGAGAGAGGGAAGAGAGGGAAGCATGGGGACCAGGGGGAGCCTGGACCTAAGGGCGATAAGGGAGACTCTGGATTGATCCGGGGTGATGCTACCTCTGTTAACTGCTCGTGTAAGTATAATTATTATTATTCAGAAAATTATCGAAGTATTGACTTGAATCATGTTGGCTCACGAAATAGACCAGGCAAATATTACACGTATAGCTAATAGCGATAAAAGGCGACTAACGCAGATATTGATAAAGGATATTAACTGCCTGACTGCAGGCCTACTGTCTATGATTCAGGTCTATAGGTCTACGTATCCTCGGACCTGGATCGTTACAATAGTTTAGACACATTGCAACACAATAATTTTATGAGTTTAATGTGCTTAATGAGCTTAATTTTCAGTTGTAGCCTACACTTAGTAACATTACTATTTATTAGATAAACGCATTAATTTTAATAATTGATTGATTGAATGGTGCAGGTTCAAAGGGAGACAAAGGCGACTCGGGTGAGAAAGGCAAGAGAGGTTTAATTGGTTTCATTGGCTACAAGGGAGAACCAGGTCTATCTGTTATATACTTATATGAATTAGTAACTGTTTTTATCTCTCCTGTCCTGTATCTGTCTTTATCTGGCCTGTCCTGTATATGTCTTTAAAAGTCCTGTCCTCTATCCTTCTTTATCTGTCCTGTCCTATATCTGTCATAGTCTGTCCTATCCTGTAGCCTATCTGTTTTTATCTGTCCTGTCATGTATTTGTCTCTATGTATCCTGTAGGCCTGCCTATATTTATCTGTCCTGTCCTATATATGTATCTATCTGCCCTGTATCTATCTGTCTTTGTCCATCATCATTTAGATAAATTATTCTTATTTTATTATTATTTGTAAACATTTATTTATTGCAACATAAATCATTCATAGTTCATGTAATATACAAGCGCAGTTATATACCAATAAAGCAAAAGAGGCAACACAAAAGAGCCGAGGCTCTGTGAGGTTACATCAATGGGCAACACAAAAGGGATAACAAAAAAATGAAACAAATAAAAGATGAAACCTGTGATGCCTTTGCGTGGTTATTCAGTTCAGAAACTTGATGGTAACAGAAAGTCAAGCTGTCATATGGTACAATATATGCATCAGATAAGTTGCAATCTAAGAGACATATAATATACAATTAAACACACGTATCAGTTATAATTCACTTCGGTTGTGGTGTATGGCAGGCTACGTTTATTCTTCTCTTTCATGTGAGCCTCTGATTATTATTTTTATTAAAAGTGATACATGAGTTGTACATGAGCAATTCTGCATGCACGTTTTGATGGGGGGGGGGGGTTAGAGTTGGTACTTGTATACAATGTATAGTTTACATGGGAGGTCCCTGATATCACCATCAGGTCAGAAAACGGGTGAAAGACAATATTTGATCTCTTAGTGGTGCTGCACGTGAGAGGCGAATAATGCTGAATCACTGATACTGCACATTTAATTGATTGCGTGCTTAATTCTAAACTTCTGTGGAGACGACATTGCCTTTTTGATGGGAAAAACTTGGTGATCGATGGGGTGCTCATTAGTGAGCTGGATAGGAGACTGTGTTTCAGAATATGTACCTTGGACCTGCTATTTGACGGTGCACTAGAGAGAGAGTGTAGAAGACAAATTTATGGGTCATTCACACTTCCGACTTGCCAGATTTAAACTGCCAAACTGATAGTCTCTGAACACGATACTTTACAATCACTTGGTGTGTTGTTAACAGGTGCAGCAGGGAAGCAAGCATTAGAGTCAGCGGATGAACAGAAAGAGTTAGTGAGAGTATCAACTCGCTCATGGGCCGAGGAGATACTATATGATCCTGTAAAACTGTTCAACAAGGTAATCAATCAATAGAGAGAGAGAGAGAGTGAGAGATATAGTATCAAGTCACTCGTGTGCTGAGGTGATATAAAAGCACTGATGCTCAGTGGTTAAATTATGCCAAGGCTGAGCCCCGGCGCTTCTCATTTTGTCGTGTGAGCTTCGGCACCTACTTTGAGGCTGGGGCTCAAATGTATGTAGTAAAATGTATCCTAAAAATGCACCTGTGTCTAAAGCCACCTCTCATTGTGCAATTTAGCCACTCGACACTGTTGCTTAAAGTTATTAGTGGTTGGCTGATTCTCATCACTCTGTGTTTGTTAGATAGCTTTGTATATCCTTCAACTAGAAGAACTTTAAGGTATTTGTTAACTTCTATTCAGCAATTATAAGTGAGTTACTGCTTCCATGAATTGAGCTGCTCACCTATTGAACAGTAGTACTGTTTCGGCAAAGTCATCATGACAAGCACACAATGTTATGAGCTAGAAGTTCAGTTCAATACTAGTGCATACGAAATACCTGGCAGTGCTCACTGGACATTGTATCAAGTTTTTTGTGACATTAATTCCTTCTTTTCTCTTTAGATTATTAGCAGTTTTATTGATTAATGGACTTGCACCGTGTTTGACCCCTGTTCTCTTTCAGCACGTGTGACATTTGCTGTTAGAGGCGTCCCTGATATCGTCGTTAGATATGACGTTAAACTGGGCAGTACCATTTCTATATTTATATTACTGATATATTTGTGTGAGTAGTTTTTCCGGGATGACATTCAGTACCTGCTGTCCATGGAGAACCTGTGGAAGAAGAGAAGACCTCCGGTACCTATGGACTATAATGAGGCTCTACAGCAAGGTGGGTGCTAGATATCATCCTGGATCACAGGTGCCATATGTAAAAGTACTAATATATACACTAGAAGGCTCAAGCCATAGGAATAATCCGTGCTCTCATGGCTACATGACTGCACTTCTGATGTTAATGTGTGAAACTTTAAAGTATGAACAAAATGACGTCATGGAATCAATAACCTAATAACATTCATACAGTATTAAGGGTAAATAAATAAATGACATCATTTTTCAATTTCATTTCAAACATTTTGAGTAACACGCTAGAGCCCTGCGTGGGAACCCTCACCGCAAGGAAATTTGCGGGGAGTGGTATAAATTTTGTGGGAAAACCGCGGGGAGGGTGGTAAAATCCCTGGACAGCTGCGGGGAGAGTGGTAAAACATCAGGAAAACTTCGGTTTAGAGTAGCAAATCAGCGGGATAATCGCGGTTATCTCAGTGCACAATGATATGAAACGAGAATCGAATAGGATAGAGAATTAGAGACGAATACGTTTGCTGCATGTGGTTGCTTCATTAGATGCTTTCCTTACTTATACGATCCTTGATTGTGCCCTGTCGTAAAGCTTTTAACAGCCAAAGTTGTAAATACAACGTTCGGCATTGTTTGTATTGACAAGTTTTGTTGGGTTATACAGAAGTGCTATCGAGATTCTTTTATTCTAGTAGAGCCGAGTGGGGGAGGGAACAAGACCGGCTCAAAACTAGCACCTCACTTGGAGTTCCTTTTGAGTATATAGTAGGCTACTCATGAAAAATCCTGGGCCACATGAAAATCACTCGAGGTGGGGGGGCATGACCCCTCTATCCTGGGCCTAGAATTGCCACAGAATGCAGCTAATAAATTAGAATAATAGTGTACAAGTAAAACTCACATTTGCCGAGATTAAAATATTTGACGTGATGACAGTTTCAACAGAGGGTGCGGGGAAAGTGAGGGGATTTTTTTCGAGGTGAGGGGAGGTTGAGGGTACTAACTTTGCAGTTGAGGGGAGGTTGCGGGGAATGAATCTGCCAGGAGGGGAGGTTGCGGTTAAAATTACAATTTGGAGGGAGGTTGAGGGTACCAAGTTGAGTCCCCGCGCAGGGCTCTATTACACACATCAACATCCGGTTGGTGCTATGTGCCATGAGAGTGCAACATATTATTGTTCTAGTGTATACAGTAGTATTTCTACGACTAGTGGAGTATTATAGTAATAGAGGTTCATTTCTTCATTGACAGATGATGTCAGGGACGTCACTGTACAAGGCTTGGATGTATTAATGTTTAACTTTGTTATAAAATTAGAATGAGCTGAAACATGACGTTAATAGTTTAGCTTTAATACAGAGCTCTGTAATTGTTTAATTAAATATGGAACTCATGAGTTACAAACGTTCAGCGATTGATTGATTGATTGATTGATTGATTGATTGATTGTAGATGACACTAATGAAGTAGACTCTGTAGGGTTGATAATAGACCAGCGTACATGGTCCATGGCTCAATGTGTGAGAGTGTTCAGTGAGTCTGTCAAGCAGCTACATGAGCAGAGCAGCAAGACAGAGGATAGAGTGCTAGTATGGGACAAGGTTTGTACTCTCTCTCTCTCTCTCTCTCCCTCTCTCATCTACCTCTCTATCTAAACACTATCATCTGTCGCTATCTATCTAGGCTTTGAATCCTTCACATACTGTCTAAATGTACGGTCATCATGTTCTCATTAATTTTTCATTTAAAACTGTTGATGTACATTTAACTAGACACACCCTGGCGACTGCAACTAGCTAGGCCGAATTTGGAAGTGAATCCCGGCTATCTCGCCATCTGGTGAGATCCATAGTTTACACTATCAATATAATGTTGTTTTGTATAATGTTGTATTGTATAACTTTGTAAATACTTGTATTATATTGTATTGTATTGTATGATATTGTATTGTATACAGGATTGTGAAGCAGCCATGAACTTTGTGGCCAGTGCTGCCAATATCCGCTCTCATCTCTTCAACATTCCCTCTAAAACAAAGTTTGAAATCAAATGTAAGTGTTTCTGTTTAATACAATCTGTAGTACCTGATGTTGTCATGAATGATGGCATTGTTTCTATTGTGTTGTTATAATGTAACTTATAAATACGTTATTTTATTATTGACCAATTGTATACCTTGATCGCGTATTTAAATTTCATTAACAATTTTTACTAATTGGCTATTTCGGGCTGGGCGTTAACGTTCATAGTTTATATTTAAGCACCGAATCACGTGACTCTAACTGAGCAATGGGCGAGCTAAGATGAGGTCACATGACCCTGGTATGATGAGTCATTGATAACGTTGCATCACTTAGCATGAAATCTGACGAAATAGCTAATTGTTAATTAGTCTGCAAGAGTTGCTGTTTTATTTTAACGTTTTATTTTAATTGAATGCCTGTGTATTGTATTAGCAGTGTTTCTCACAGGGTTGTCTGACCCTTTTGGTGTCTAATCAAGTGAAAAAAAAATGAAAAAAACAACTTAACTAATAAAATAACGCTTTCAACCAAAGATTATAGTTTCACTGTTGTTGATTTTTCAAACTCGACAGAATTCTAAATCACTCAACGTCGCTCTGTATAAGTCGTATAATTACTACATATTGTATTGTCTGTACAGCTATTGTATTGCATTGTATATACAGCTGTTGGATTGTATTGTATGTACAGCTAAACGCTATTGTATTGTATGTACAGCTATGGCAGGTAACATTATCCCAGCTATAGCTACAATCAATGCTATCATAGCTGGTATGATTGTGTATTGTATTGTATGTACAGCTATGGCAGGTAACATTATCCCAGCTATAGCTACAATCAATGCTATCATAGCTGGTGTGATTGTGTATTGTATTGTATGTTCAGCTATGGCAGGCAACATTATCCCAGCTATAGCTACCACCAATGCTATCATAGCTGGTGTGATTGTGATGGAGACTCTCAAGGTTCTACAGGAGAGATGGGAGGACTGTCGCTCTGTAAGTATTAGCAACTGTTTGTCTATGGTTGAACAACTAGCTATGGAACATGATTTAGATGCTCACCTAGTAGTGCCATTGGCCCAGCTCGCTCTCTCTCTCTCATTCATTAAAACTGTCAGGTGCCTGGTTATAGGCACAAATTCTTGCACTCTGTAATTAATGAGTATCTCACTCATTGAGGAGCACCCCTGCGATCCACCAGATATGTAGAATGCAGATTACATTTCAATTGCCACTGTTATAACTGTAAACCTGCGGGACTCGTAACTCTCATTATATAACATACATGTTTTCAAAAAGACTAAAGACTGTATACTATTGGAGCTTTAATATTACTATTCTAATTATTATATGTTCAAAATTTTATAGAATGAGAGAGAGAGAGGGAGAGAGAGAGAGAGTGAGTGAGTGATAGTTAGATTAATAGTTACGTACTCTATTAATTTATGTATTAGTTCTATGTTTTGACATTGTCTTGCTTATATCCGTTCATTCTATTTGAATTTATTAAATTTAGATTAATATACAACAAGATAATAATATGTCGGTAAAACTAATAACCTCACTCAATGTACATGACTCTATACTTCACTCTCTCTCTTTCTCCCCCCTCTCTCTCTCTCTCTCTCTCTCTAACAGTATTTGTCTCACCGTCCG
>JAQFZF010001850.1:0-13317 GCA_034695365.1 Enchytraeus norvegicus
TGTCTTAGAGGTTCATTGAGATACACTCTACACAAGGGGCTTGGTACCCATGTCCCAGAGCTCCCACCCAAGACATTGACTGATGCTCTGCTTGGTATTTACACAAGACGTCATGTATAACTCTAAGAAAAGGTGTTTTTAGTTAACAAAACGTTTTACAGAATTAGGGATGTTAAACAAAATTCGGTAAACCAGTATTCAATTTAGAAACCGAATACCGGTTCTGTGTTTTCAAAAGCGATTACCGGATTAGGTGTTAGGGCACTGTAAAATGTGAGATACGCAGAGATGATAAATCAAATATGTTGATAGATTTCGTATATATCAAATGTTTAAATAGGAGTATATCTGACGTCGTCTGTCCGTCCAGTCGGAATTATAGCTTGTATAATGATGTACAAGTAGGCTCTAATAATATATTTCCGGAAAGAAAACCAGTAATTAAATCGAATACCGGTTTTATACAATCGAAAGCCGGCTTAAGATAAAATCCGGTATTAACATCACTATACAGGATATCAATGTTTTATTTAAATAGCTGAATTAATCATAACATGCAAGCTGTACAACACCCATTTTATGGATAAGATTAAAATTATATATCCTTTTCCACATTAAAAAAAGTCTCATGCCACTTGATCAGGAAATTGTTTCCACGTCAAGAATTTCTGAAGATTTTGGCTCACTTTTCATTGTTAGCTCATGAAATATTATGCCTAGTGCTTTTGTGCATGATGTTAAACATTCAAACTAAACCATAAAAAGACAACACAACGTGGCCTTCCGAGTTTCTATTTAAGTTTTTTATCGGTGTATTCTCACATAATATTATGATATGTGCCAGCTCATGCAAGTTTTCTTTCTTAGTTTATGTTTTTGTATTTTTCCACTCCATGATTAATCTTAACTTTCCCTTTAGATAGTGCTCTATGTGCCAGCGCAGGTATGCGACGAATCTACCAGAACTTTGGGATTATTTCTCTGTCGACCGACCCAGGATTTCAAACTGGATCACTAATTTCTGAGGTGAACACTCTACTGATGTCGTTAATCTTTTTCTATTTAGTAGAGTGACAAACCTTTTTGACAGTGTCCTCATAGATTTTAAGCCTCGGGTTCTCCACAGAGTCAGCTCCTAACAGATCAATGAGCTCCTCATTGTAGATCTCTAGGTAGGACACTCTAACAGTGAACTCACAGCCCTACATACACACATACATACACATTCAAGCACACAAACTGGAATCATATACTTGCATAATATATCGCAAAATTAGCTTTGCCAACCAACAATGAAAAAGAAGTCTAGTAGGTCTAATATGACACTTCAGATTGATTGAATTTCATTAGATTTACGTTTTAGTTGTAATGTCTACTGATATTCTCATACATACAATGACAATGTCATACATACAAGTTTTCTGATGATAAGCATATTAGTTAGTTTATATCAGTACATGTATGGTTTGAGCCTGCAATGACCTGTATGAAATAGTAATTTCACTTAAAATTAAAGGTAAAGGTACACCATAGGTCAGAATTGACCCCTAGGTTTCGGAGCTGAACTCGTCTCGAAGTGTGCAGCACAGAGGTGACAATCACTATTAATCTAGCGGCAAGGTCGCCAACCCCACTTTCGATCCAAAGGAACATACGCCAGTCCTATGTCATTAATCCTATCTTGTACAAATTAAGAGGTAACCATTATATTCGCATGCACAAAGAATTCCACCACTGCCGGTAGTCTAATAGTTAGTGTAGTGCGTTACAGCGTAAGATGATTGAAGAGTCGTGGCTTCAAACCCAGATCAGACTACAGAAAAATAATAACTCCACCGTTACTGGTTAATCTTGTACCAGCGTCTATTAGCTGCCTGTTGCATTAGTGCACTCTTAATGGCAACAGTACGATTAACCAGTGGGACAGCAGACTAGAAAAATACCAAAAAAGAAACTAAGGAACTAAGGTAAAAGGAGACCATGTAAACACATGCAGTTGACTTATGTAGAAATAAAAGAAGACTTTAAAAAATAAATAATATAAAAAATAAAAATAATCCGCACCTGTTTTTGAAGCCTGCTGAATAGCTGAGACATGGCCCTGGGTATAATGCCTGTCAGTGGGTCCTCCTCCCACGAAATATTAGGATCAGTGCCCCTATCTCCCTCCATAGTGAATGTCTTACCCGACCCAGTCTGTCCGTACCTACAATACAATACAATACATCACTGCCCCTATCTCCCTCCATAGTGAACGTCTTACCCGACCCAGTGTGTCCGTACCTACAATACAATACAATACATCACCGCCCCTATCTCCCTCCATAGTGAACGTCTTACCCGAGCCCATCTGTCCGCACCTACATACAATACAATACATCACTACCCCTATCTCCCTCCATAGTGAACGTTTAGCCCAAGCCCGTCTGTCCGTATCTACATACAATACAATACAATACATCAGTGCCCCTATCTACCTCCATAGTGAACGTCTTACCCAACCCTGTCGTCCTTACCTACACACAATACAATACAATACATCAGTGCCCCTATCTACCTCCATAGTGAACGTCTTACCCGACCCAGTCTGTCCGTACCTACAATACAATACAATGCATCACAGTCCCTATCTCCCTCCATAGTGAACATCTTACCTGACCCTGTCTGTCCATATCTACAATACAATACAATACAATACTTGTTAAGATACAATATCACAATATTTGTTGGAAATTGACAACAATTAATATATAAAGTGAATTAAATATTATTTTTCGCATTAGTTTTACACATGAGGGAGATATTCCCATGTCTATCAGAAAGCAAAAAGGACATTACAGTATATAATCAACAAGTTTAATTAAAATAATTAATAGCACCATAGTTTTTATAAATATCACTTCACTTTCTTAGAACTCTAGTGATATTTGGTCATTGTTAATTAGCTACCAAGAGTTACAGCAAAAGGTTACCAATTATTTACTGCTTGTAAAAGTTTAACTGTAATTTTATGTATGTATACTGTCAATTTAAGTGATTCTTACAGGGATATCCACTCCTTTTGGCAACTAATAAAATATAAATAAAATGTACTAAAATATCAGGCCAAATTTATTTACTTACGCGAATACAGTACAGTTGTAGCCCATGAGTACTTCCTCCAGTATGGGTACCACAATGCTCTTGTACAGCTCTATCTGTTTGGTCTTAGCATCAAAGACTTTGTCAAACGAGAAAGTTTTCTGCGCCGCACTGGTCGCCATTCTCTCTCGTACGCTGACCTCGCGCTTGTCCTGCGAGGCCTCGAGGATACTGTAAGCTCCTTGCTTCTTCTCATTGCTATCCAGTGGTCTGTATCAATCAATCAATCAATCAATAATTAGTAACTAAATTATTGCCTAAATTAAGCCGACTGACTGAAGTATCAACAAAGGCAAAGGTATGATAATGACTAATCATGGAAAGATTAAAAATTACAACAACAATAAAACAGCAACTAAGAAAGAAAACTAGCATGGGCGTTCTGTCATGTGCGAAAATAGACTAATATTTTCAAAAAATAGTAATAATAAACATAAATTAATCGGAACCCATAAATCAATTAAATCTATTAATTATCAATTAAAATTAATCCATCAATCAGTTTACTTTGACATCGGTAATTTCTAAACTCTTTGAATTAATAATTCTTGAAATATGTAAAGAGTATCTTGTTACACATGAATTGCAATTTGGGTTTAAGAAAAATTCTGGTTGCAACCATGCCATATTTGTTATGACAGAAGTGATAAATACTATCTAGAGAACGGTTCTAATTGTTTCTTAGCGCATTAGATTTAACAAAGGCTTTCAACAAAGTCAATCATTTTAAACTCTTTATAGCTTTATTAGAAAAATGCATTCCGCCGTGGGTGGTTTTGGTACTGGAAAATTGGTACTCCAAATTGACAAGCGAGTTCATTGGAATAACATTATATCTGATGCACTTGATGTCAAAAAGCGGAGTAAGGCAGGGGGGCTCATTCTCTCCAGCACTGTTTAATGTTCTAGTTGATCCTTGTACAACTAAAATAAAAGAAACGAAAGCAGGGTGCACAATGGGGGGTTACTTTGTGGGAATGATCTGTATGCTGATGATATACTCTTAATCTCTCCTACTGTACAAGGTCTTCAAACTATGTTAGATAAATGTCCTGATGTATTTGACAATATAAAGCTTCACTTCAATCCAAAAAAAGGTTAGTCTCCAACACTAACCCACAGTCTAACCCTAACTATAATCTGTACTAACATTTTGTGTAATAAAAAAAAAAGATCAAATGAATAATTTGGGACCACCGTTACCAGGATTACCGTTAGTTTTATCTGATCAGGGTGCTCAGCAACCTCAACTATTCAAATTCCCTGACTTTTCCCGACCTAGGAAAAGTTTTCCCTGATCAATTTTTACCAAAAATTATGTGCGTCACCGCGTACGATTTTAAATAGTAGACATACAAACAAAGGAATTTAAATGCTGAATCAAAATTGGCTCAAAAACCAGGCATAATAAATGATGCCCTGCCTTTTCCCTATCGGTCATATTCCCTGACTTTTCCCCCATTACCCTGACTATTGAGCACCCTGGTTAAGTAACTCCTCTGACTTTACCCTTAACCCTACATGAACTTTTGTGAAGAAAATCGGGCGTCTAGAAAGTCTACACCCACGTTAAAGAATCAGATCCCAAGAACACTTTACACGAGGATCCTTGTTTCGGTAATCCTGGTAACGGCGGTCGCAAAAATTATCATTATGATTTTAGCATTAGTTCTAGAGCTAGGGCATTTTGTGATAAATATTATCTTATGGTTAGGGCAGGGGTTGGGGTTGGGGTTAGGCTTAGGCTAGCCCTAGCACCACCCCAAACCCTACACTAGCCCTAAATTAGCCAAAAAATGAACCCTAATCCTAGCAAAAAGCCCCTTATTAAACGCAAGTTATTTATCAATATAACAAAAAGTATAAGTGATAGAATTTTGAAATTTGGTACACTTAATTGTATGGTCATTCTACACTTTTGGTGTAAATTTCAAGAAAATCGAGCGTGAATTGGAATTTGGGACCGCCGTTACCAGGATTACCCTTGTTTCTTCTCATGGCTATACAAGGATCTGAATCGATCAATCAATCAGTGTGATTGATGATAGCAATTCTGGCAAATGTAACAGATTAAACCCTAATTTTAACACCCTTAGACTTTAGATTAAAATTGTACAAAATTGGCTAATGTAAGGCAATGTGGCACTGGTAAAGAGACGTGCCTGTGCGAAAACAATTTCACTATTTTCTTCAAGTTTGCGCAAATAGTGTAGAATAAATTATGGTTAGGGTTGGGTTTAGGGTGGAGGTTAGGCCAACCCTAACCCAAAACTAAACCATGACCCTAACACAACAAGTAAATAAAATGACACAGGCATGTCTCTTTACCAGTGCCGGCAATGTGACGCGCATGTCATAAGGTGTCCAAAATCCTGCCAAACTAAGCGTCTCTTATCCTAAGCCTAACCTTATTCGGCTCTGGTAACAATATTTAAAAGCGAATAAGGAAACATTAATACAATTATTAAAGTAATCCGGATGAAAGAATTCAAATTTATGTATTAACCTGCATCGAACAGCTACTTGAATGTTTTGATTTTTCTCTTTCTTGCCGGGCTTCACGGCCCCGGCCCACTGCCCGGCAGAGGCCGATGAGGTCATCGCTAACGATCAGGATTAGGATTAGATCCGGATTAATAGTTAGGATTAAGAATTGTTAAGATATTTGTTGCTTAATAAATGTAAACAAACTTGTTGATGTTTTAAACCCCAGCTGGCTTTAAAAACTGACCAATTACAGTCGACTTGCAGTGTTGCCACAAAGATACAAAAATACTGAATTGTCATTATTTGATCATGGTCTTAGATATCGTCCTTGGTTGAAGAAACGGACATTGAACAAGAATTATTATTCTTTTTATGCCCTGAGTAATAATAGACTCTTGGTTAAAAATATATTACGCAAAAAATGATTAGAATAATAGCTCTTTTCAAACCTTTAAAATGAACCTCTTGTGCTTCAGAATGCCAGATCGCCCAAAGATATTCGCCAGTATTGTGGAATATATTGTACATGTATAGCATTTTAACATTGTATCGCTATGGACAGCAACAGCCATATATATATGGCTATAAATTCTTTTACGTGATTGTTGCCGGTGATGGCATATATATGGATCATCTTAGCTGCCAATCTCATCTTCAATTTTCTCATAACAAGATGACGTTGATGACAAAAGAGACGGCGAGGCGGCGGAGCTGCTGGAGACGTGGCAGCGGGCACTGGAAGACCCCTCCCAACTGCAGTAACAAGGATGGAGGTGTCGGCAACAAGGCTGACAGCCTGGGTGAGCAACAACATGTTAGCGACTGATAGCATAGCACTCTCTGTCTCCTGACTGCAAATATGTGTTCGACTGGTTACGTTATTAGCTATAGTACATTATATGGTTTATTAGGCTTACTGACTTACTGATTGATTAACTGGCTAAAAGTTTGATGACTACTTTTAAGTTTAATGATTAACTGATGATTAACTGGTTACATTGTTCAAATGAACAAAGATAATTATTAGCATTTAATATCGCTTTGAAAATGCCTATAGATTAATGTTTATGTTTAGTTATTAGTTAAGCTTATAATTAAATAAATAATTTATAAATTAAATACATTAGCAATAGAATTATCAGTAATTCTGGTTTTTATGCTCGTAACGTCTTTTAACAAATTAAAGCCCACCAAAATCAACCAATCAAAGAACATCTTACCAACCAATCACAGCCCGAATGGGTATAAACAAGTTGCAAATCTGTACTACAAATAGTATGCTTGCTCAGGATAAGCAGGATGTCACGAGTTCGAGCCTCAGCCGGATCCGTCTCTAACAGTATCCTTGGATATGGAAACAGACGTTAAACTTAGCTTTTAACTTGCTTTTATATTTGCTTTCTACATTTGATTATCTGATTACTACTCTGTAGGGAGTATAACTCAGTACGATATGAAAATGGTTCCGCTGCCATGAATAAATTGAAAGCTGAGATGTCGCTAATTTGGCCCTACATTTTAGTACCGTAACAGATTTAACTAAATATCTTAGGCCTAATAGTATAAATAAATAGAATTCCAATGAGCTATTTTTACAAACTGAGCATCATATTTGCTACGTTATCACTGGAGGTATATCACTCGGTCACGTGACTTGTTAGCTGCGCGCCCATTGGACAATCCGCCGACAATGGGAGAGCAGCTAACAAGTTACATGACCTCCAGTGATGATGTAGCAAATATGGCGCTCAATTCATGAAAATAGCTCATTTGGAGGATATTTATGGCGGCAACAGTGACAGGTAAGTCCAATATTAAAATTCAGTAATTAAAGTCCTATAGCAGGTCTTCTGTGCTGAGCTGTCTGATTGGTTGCAGCTGCTGCTGGCTGACATGGAAGAATACTGGCTGTCCACTACATGTGACTCACACGGTGTTTCCACTTTGGAATCTAATTCCAGGTAATTCTAAAAAATAAAATATCAGAAATAAAATAACAATCTCAAATATTAAATGCTATTGATTATCTAGTTGTATCAACACACAAGCCTATTACGTGATTAGATTGTAAGAAACGGCGCTCAACAAGGATTGATGGAATTGGCAAACCATGAGCGATTACATCCTGAATGGACAACGATACTCAGAGAGAGAGAGGGAGGGAGGGAGAGAGAGAGAGAGAGAGAGAGAGCGAGAGAGAGAAAGAGAGAGAATAATTATTCAATATAAGAAAATTACTAATAGTATAAATTAACTGAATGATTAATTTATAAAATAAGCTTATTTAATGGATTTATTAATTAATTTTAGATAAAACTTAAACCGACTGATTTATTAAATAATTCAATTGATTGATACTGTTATTGATTGATTGATTGATTGACTGACTGATTACCTCAGTGCTAGATTGTGAGATCATTTCATCAAGCCTCTGCACAAGCTGAGTGAAGTCAGGCCTCTGTTCAGGGTCATCACTCCAACACCACAGCATCAGCTTATACCTAATGTAATACAATACAATACCATACAATACAATACAATTCAACTTCCATTTCATCATCTTAGATGATCTAAATACGACATCAGGGATGTTTCCAACAACATTTGAACTGCAAGCCTGTCCACCAAACAGGACTAGCAAAAACATATGTTGCAAGAGGTACAGTTGCAGATTACCCGTAAACCAATGAAATTTTAAAATAATGACCAAATTCATTACAACAATTACTAATTAGCTAGCTTGAACACGTGTACAGTATTGGAATTCTGGAATTTCTGGAGGTAAACCTGATATTATAACGACCTACACTGTGGTTATAGACGTAATACTATTTCGAAGTCCTTTCACTGTTTCCCAGTGGTCAAAGTGGTTCGAATTAGCAGGCAGAACGCTATTTTTAAACACCGAGACAGAGCAGCCAGAACGCTTGACAGAGCAGCCTGAACGGTGCTCCGGTGCGTTCCGGCTCACTTTGACCACTGCTGTTTCCCCCATATGCTACCACTATCAAGATGCGCTGTACACAGTGTACACAACCTTCAAGATGCGCTGTACACAGTGTACAAAACCTTCAAGATGCGCTGTACACAGTGTACAAAACCTTCAAGATGCGCTGTACACAGTGTACACAACCTTAATGATTGATTGGCGTAAAAGGATATAAACACTTGGCCTTCTTTTCTTCCTTTTCATGGAGGATCAAATTAGATACATTGAAGAGCATTTAAGAAATACCACTGATTGGTTGATTAACCAGAATCATGAGAGAGAGAGAGAGAGAGAGAGAGAGAGAGAGAGAGACACTCACAGTTCAATTGAAGCATAAGGAGGTTTTTCCATACGGTATCCATCTCTCAGGAGTTCAAACAGTTTCTCCACAGGTACAGATGGATAGGGATTGCCTCCCAGGGTGAAGATCTCCCATAGCAGGATGCCATATGACCAGCTGCAATAGTGAATTATAATAATAAGAATAATAAAGGTTAACGTCCATTTCCTCGTCCAAAGATGATTACAATACAATGCATAATTATGGGTCTCTAAAATTTATAACATCAGCACCTCTGAGCAAGGTGTGTAACCGGTGCCTGATCAGTTAATCGCTCCTACTTGGAAGCCATTGAGGCGCCGCACTTTTGTAAAGGTGTGATTAACCAATGACCTTCGATTGCATGATTTGTGTAACATTGTCTCTGTGTATTATATGTATTGTAACTATTGTTGTAAAGTATAGCGATGCCTTGGCATGATATACTAGATCGAACATTAAACATGAAAAATTCATATAAATAATACAAAACGAACATTTTAATGCGCCTCATTAATATTGTTTCTCAGATCATAATGGGATATAGCATAGAAATACTAATATATATATATATATATATATATATATATATATATATATATATAAGTATATATATGTTAGTAATTCTATGGGATGCAGGATATTCGTTTCATTCTATGGTTTTGTGCTCCTAGGTTTCATAGTAGTACGGTCAGTTAAAGTTAAAGTTTATCTCAGTCAGAGGATATAGTTAAGATTAGATCTACTGAATTGTGGTTTAATGACCTCAGTCTATGTGTAAGCATCTGATGCTTCCTGACACAAATTTAGATCGTAAGTTAAGCTCATCTTGCATTTCATAGAGATATTTTGAGAATTTCCCGTTTTGGATCCGGGAGACTTGAGAATAAACCAAATGAAAATTGCACATGTTTCGTAGAAGTCGAATAACGCAGATATTTTCATACTGAGGAAGGCAACGGCAAACCACCTCGGAAGTCAGAATATATATTCCCAAAAAAGGTTACATTTTAGGTGTGGTAAAGGCATGGCCTTTTTTATGGAATCAACTTGATGATCGATGGATTGCTCATTAGTGAGCGTGATAGCAGACTGTGTTTCAGAATATGTACCTTGGACCTGCCATGTGACAGTGCACTAAAGATAGATATTGAGAACAGAATTGACTGACACATACATATCGCTCTTGACTGTGTACTTTCTATCCAACAAGGCTTCCGGGGCCATCCACTTGACTGGCAGACGACCCTGTTACATCAATTAATCAATCAAGCAATCAGTCAATCAATCAATCAATCATTCAGTCTATTAATTAATCAATTACTCAATCAATCAATAAGTTTACTTGTAATGTGCAAACAGCCCTGTGGGTTTTAAACTGTTTTGTTACCACAATAATATACTGTCAGAGACTGACCCGGCTGGGGCTCGAACCCTAGACTACTGCTTTTCAGCAAACGTGCCACCGACTAGGCTATCTAACTGGGAATAGTCGGTCATAAATCACAGGCGAAGTAAAAAGATGTCTTCAAATCTGGCAATTTGAGTGACCTATTGGTTTGTTACACTAAACTCACGGCATTGAAATTTTTATTTATTTCATATACGATACAGTACAAAAGGGATATTCTGCAGCGACCCTATATATGAAACACATCTTAAGCGCTTTTTGAAGGAAAAACTAGCCTGCCATTGGCCGCAAACAATATCTGCACATACATATTATAGGCAATATCTACGTAAGTCAGCTCCTACGAAACAAGTGTAGTTTTCGGTTGGTCTATTCTTAAGTTTCTCGGACACAACACGGAGAATAAACAATATATTATTCACAACTCACGTCGGTAGTTTTCTTGTAGTAGTCAGTGTTAGGCAGGTTCCTGGTTAATCCAAAATCAGCAATTTTGAGCACGAAATCATCAGCGACGAGCACGTTCCGGGCCGCCAGGTCTCTGTGGATGCACTGCAACAATTGTCAGGCAAAACCCCTTGTCAAACAGAGCTATAAGTTGAATGTGGTGATAGAGATTTGACTGAAGTTCAGTCAGTTCTCTATCTCACTCAGAGGATATCTATCTATCTATCCAGTGCTCTGCCTGGCGACAGGTCCAAGGGAAAAATCCATACACACAATCAACTATCTCGCTTTTTAATGAGCACACCATCGACCAACGCAATAAGTCCGTCTGAGCACAAAGGCTTTGCCTTTTCCACACCTAAAATGATGCCTTTGTTCAAGGAAAATATAGGTTTCTGATGTGTTTTTCAATTGCCTTCCTCAGTATCTGCGCTAGTCGGCTCTTACGAAACATGTGCACTGTGCAATTATCGTTTGGATTATTCTCAAATATCCCGGACCCAACACGGGAATCAGAGATATAGATATATAGGGATCGGGATATAGTAAAGAATAAATATAATAAATTATGGTTTAATGACCTTCAAGAATTATGTGTATTTGGTTGTAGTAGTCGTTGTTGTACTTAAGTAAAGTGGGTTTGTTAAACTTTGTCAGAGTAAATCTTGGTTTAATTAAACAGGCATCTGATGCTGCTGGTACAGCACTGTAGTGTTCTGTTATTTTTCTGGAGCCTAGATCTTCATATTCTGACAGAAAACAAAACGGGCGGGGTTATGGCCGAGTGGTTAGAGCGTCGGCGCCAGAAGCAAGAAGACCTGAGATCGATCCCATGTCAGGTCAACAAGAAGAATAACCCCAGGTGTCAGGTAGGTTAGTTGATATTTGCCCTTGCTGCATTGTGCGCTCTAAACGGCAATGATACGTCTAATCATGGAGAGAGCAAAAAATAATAAATACCAAAAACAGCAACTAAGAAAGAAAACCTAGTTAACAGATGTCATCAGATGTCCTGTCATCTTTCGAATACCTGAATAGACTACAACAGAAAGAGAAGTAACTGATAGGAGGTCATTTGCGAATACAGCCATCAAGGCTCGTGAAATGACGTTCAAGGTATCGAGGTAGTCAAGACTCTATGGATATCTATTTCTAGATCGCTCTAGACGCGTACTCGGCAAAAACAAATCATCTTATTAACATTAAAAAAACAATGTGTGCGCTGACATAATTCATTAATCAATCAATGAGGACTCAACAATCGGTTTCTCGCCTGAAAGCCACATCCATAATTTGACCGAAAACGTGTAAAGAAAGTGTCATTTCTGTGACACGTTTGAAACTGTGAAACTGTTTGAAGGCTGGTGTGTGAGTAATACTGGGTATCTGTCTGGAGCCAGGTGGGGTTTTGAAGGCCGGTGTGTGTATATCTGTCTGGAGCCCGGTGGGTTCCCCTGCGTGGATTATTTCTTGTGTTTTATTTGCATTCTCAGTCTTTCTTAACCTGGGCAACGCCGAGTACCTCAGCCAGTAACATAATAAGATTCAAGATTTCAGCTTATAAATTCCTACCAATTTCGATGCTAGATATTCGACACCCCGCGCCACCTGGTAGCCGAATGATACGAGATCTTTATACGTCAGCACTCGCCAGATGGAGTCTTCTGAGTCAGGATTGTCATGTGACTTGTTTGTGGGTCGCCGTGACCTCAAAAACTCTCTGAGGTTACCGAGAGGAGCATACTCAACGATAACATAGAGTGGTCCTGCGGTAGTACAAGCACACAGACATATAGACATACTCAACGATAACGTAGAGTGGTCCTGCTGTAATACAAACACACAGATATATAGGGATACTCAAAGATAACATAGAGTGTACCTGTGGTAGTATAAACACACATACATATAGGCATACATATTACACAATGACACGTATTGCCGCTTGAATGACTGAATCGGTAGCATCCTTGTCTGAGTCACAGGTTCAGTTTCCAGCTGGGTCCGTTTCTGACGGTATCCTTGTGGCAAGGAAGCAGACGTTAAACTTTTGTTTTACATACAACGAGCTCACCTAAATACAAAGCGCAACTCATAAATAATTAGAGGTCTGATTGATTGACTGATTGATTGATTGGTTGATTGATTGAATGATGGAATGATTGATTGATTGATTGCTTGCTCGATTGATCGATTGATTAATACCGTCTTGTGTGCAGCAGCCTAAAAGACTTAGCACGTTTCTATGGCGACCAATAATCTTCATCACTTCCATCTCTTGGATCAGATTGGCCATATCACTGTCCGTGGCATCTTCTGTTATATAACAACACAGGCGCTGTTAAACTGAGTTATATCATACATTAGAAACCAGAGGCCCAAGCAGGTCCAAAACTTTGGATGGGACTAAATATATTATATAGCATTTATAATAGTACAGAACTGTGTAAGATATTTATGATACAGACACCACAAACATTTGCCTACCTAGCAGAAATCATCATGCCTATAGGCTGTCACAGA
>JAQFZF010001851.1:0-13317 GCA_034695365.1 Enchytraeus norvegicus
CCTAAATATTTAACCTCTCTCCCCAACCAATATCACCGTTATTAGGAGATATTTTTGTACACTCTGCAAAATATCTTTTGCCTACTCTAATACAATATGATTTTTTGGTATTCAATGGCAGTTAATGTAGTCTGGTAGTTAATGGCGCTTAATTCATCGCAGCAAATGTCTACCATATTTTGAAGCTCGTAACTGAGGGAGACAGTAATATCAAATCATCAGCATACATAAAGGAACCAAATGAATACTCATTCATTTTACAACCATAATTAGTTAACTTTGAAAGTATATTGTCTACACATGTACAGAACAGTACCGGTGATAATACACCACCTTGCCTAACGCCACATGATATCTTAAATTCTTCAGATTATTTACTATTAAAAAACCTAAGACGCATTCTTAATCGAAAGTTGCTGTGTTGCGGATTTCATTATATTATTTAGGCCTAGTGACCGTTCAAATAAATAATTATCTCTGCAACCGCATCCCACAATTTAACATGTTTGAAATCGCGTGTGATATCAAAATGATTGTATAATAGAAGGTATTACTGACAAAGGTATACAAATATTTCTGAATAATTTTAGCTCAATTAAGAAACATTTTAAGACACAAAAAAGCGTTCAGCGCAATTTAAGCAACGCTCGCCTACATAAGAATCACAGAATCCGTAGACTTCAGGTTAGCAGACTCACATGCTGCGGATATAGGCTTGCAACTGGATAGGGATTAACATCTCGAAAAGGTCGAATTAGGAATATCTATAATAGCTTGGCATCGGTGACAACTGTTAACGAGATGCTAGAATGGATAGTCAATATGCCCGTTAATTAGATCACTCTATTAAGGACTGTATGCAATTTCACCGTGTTGGATACGGTAAACATAAGAATAGACCAACCGAAAGCTGCACGTGTTTCGTAGAAGCCGTCTAATGCAGTCACTGGTTAAGAAGACCCCCTCAGAAAGCATAATCAGTCAATCAATCAATGAGGATTTAACGCCCGGTTCCTCACCCGAAGGCGATGTCAGGGACGTTTCAAACAGCATATACAAGGCCTAATTGTATCCAAGAAAATATGGCATAAAATCTCTATAGTTGTATGCCATGGATCTACCGTTAGGCAGTTCACTGAGAGAGAGAGAGAGAGAGAGAGAGAGAGAGATGTCATTTTAATACAGAGACACCCGAGAATGGACTAACCGGAAGCTTCAAGCAGTGCAGGTATTTCATCAAACTAACGCAGTCACGGAGGAAGCAACGGATAACCACCTAAGAGGCCTTAATTTTCCCAATTTTAGTTGGTGAAGATAAAGCCTTCTTCTTGAGATCAAATTGTTTAGGCAAAAATGTTGTTGGGGGGGGCCGCCCCCAACCCCCCAAAATTTTATTGATCGATGGTGTTCCCATTTATTAAGCGAAAGGGTAGAGCTTATGTTTACATTTTTGCCTTGAACCACCATGTAACAGAGCACTAGAGCGAGAGATAGAATTATAATATTGAAATTCAAACTGGGGTCCGATTCGTTAATTAATATTCCTCCATCTAATCATGCATGGGCATGCGTGCTCGTAGATTCAATGCTCTATAGCAGAACTCTTCCCATTTTGAAATTACTACGAATATATTAAGACTAAATGAAATGAAATTATTTAGTCTGGTAAGAAAAATATAACAGTTAGTATACCGATGTTTTCCTGAACCGTTTTACTTGTCTTATTTTCTTAAGTTAAACTTACGAGTAGTTCTTTTCTATTTTCAAACACTTATTTTCCTGAGCAATCTACTTCAGTTTTACAAAAAAATCTTCCATCATTAAAACTATTTTGTTCTATTTTTGGAATTATACTCTATTGCTCGATTTATTTTATGAAAGCTTAGGTTAATATGAAATCAGTAAAACTGTATGTTGTATTTAAACAGAGTCCATAAACCGCGAGCATTCACAAGCATTTTCCCACACAAATCTTGAGTGTATTGAACTTCTAATAAAGGTTTTATCCATTTAGAGTTTCTTTCAGTATGGTTTTTGCAAGCCTCAATGCTCTAAATTTTGCCGGAATGAAACTTGTCAATTCAGTCATTAGTTCTTATTTAAAATTAATCAGATATCGAAGCAGTGACAATTATAGCCTACAATCTCGGTCAATCAGTTGTAGTTAAGAGATTCTGTGGCCTACAATATTGTACAGCATCTTGGAAAATGAACAGCAATGTAGACAAAGAGATAGAGAGAGAGAGAGAGAGAGAGAGAGAGAGAAAGACAGTGACAGAGACAGAGATAATACAGAGGCGGAGGGAGACAGAGACGGAGAGACAGAGACAGAGAGATGGAGACAGAAACAGAGACAGAGACTAGAGACAGACGAGAGAATAACGACTAAAGCCAGACTACAAGTCGATTTCGCAACCCGAAGGCTCACCAGAGAGGGGCGAGCCAGGAATTCGAACCATGCACCAACGGAACCGCGGTTGAGGCTTTCATCGGGGATTCTACACGATTTCAGACAAATGCGAGAGATCATACAAGTGAGACAAGATAGAGACAAGGAAATAGAAAGAGAGTGGGAGTGAGATTAGATGCGAGCTGAGATTACCTAAAGATCCTAGAATATGTAATTACAGTCTCTGTTATAACCTTTCGCCCATAGATCGGACGATGAATTCCTATACCTTGGTTGCTTTATAGTTGCTATGAATATATCAGAGACCGGTTAGCTTGTCATACATAAGTATGTGCACGTTTAACGTTCATTTCATCAATGAGCAATGATGTCCTTGGTCTGGTAATTGGATATTATAATAAAGATGAAAATTCAATTGAGATTAGGGTTAACGAGCACAAATTAACTCATAATGTGCGGAACAACCACATTAATTGTATCCGTTTTAAAGCAAGGCCGGTCTTGACTCGGACACCGTCAAAGTATGAAAATGGTCTAATGAATTATAATTTCTTAGGCCTACTGTATTGAGTAAATAGTAGACCTAATAATAGCTGCACATGTTAATTTAATTTACTACAATTATACTACATAGTATAGTAGTACAAAGCAGTAGAGCAACGAAGTCGATAGTGCACAAAGTAGTCCACTGTCCATACTCACTGTAGTTCACAGAAATAGGACTACGTAAGGTATCTCTATCTTAGTGCACCGACAATGGCAGGTCCAAGGTTCATATTCTGAAACACAATCTGCTCTCACGCTCACTAATGAGCACTCCATCGATCATCAAGTTGATCCCATCAAAAAGCCCATTTAGGTGTAGTAAAACACCTAAAATGTAATCTTTTTATTGAGAATATACATATATAAGTATATTGTGACTTTCGATGTGGTTTCTGGTTGCCTTCCGCAGTATGAAAATATCTGCATTATTCAGCTTCTACGTAATATTAGCAGTTTTCAGTTGGTTTATTCTCAAGTTTTCCAGATTCAACACGAGAAAATGTAACATACAGTAGTATAAATAAGTACAAAATAGTATAAGTAGTCGATATTGAAGAACCGTATATAAGATCCTGGATTTATCTTATAGATTTCATATAAAGGAGACGCCGACTATGTATAAAAGCCATTACAGGTGTGCCCATTGATTTTTATACCTACAAGTAATTTGAAATAGTACTACCTATTCCGTTTGAAATGAATTCTCTTCAAGAGTCTAAGAACCACTTTCTACTTTCTTCAGATCAAATTTCATAAGTTAAGAATGCATGTAATTAATTAAGACAGTCGTGAGATTCTGTTGGTTATTATGAGACCATCAAGCATTTATTAATTATTGAAATATGTTATGTAGGAATTGACTTTTAGATGAAAGAGAATCCTGTAGTGAGGAAACAAACAAAGTAAAGCAAAAGTCTGCCTATTGCAATAGTCTCAATAAATTATAACTTTTACGTTTAGCCAATTCTGATTAGTCTAAAATATGGACCTTTTAATATCAAATCTGGTGTCCTTTGAAATTGTATACTAACATTTATACTACATTGAACTGGGGTTCTAGGTCGTTAATTTTTGTATAAAAAAATTATATTCTGATATAGAAAATTATATAGAAAATAATTTAATAAGTAAAAGCATGATCAAATATCTGAAGCAATGTTTTCGTTTGATAAATTGATGTCTATGTTTCTTTTTAAAATTTTGCTAATGTAAGTAGGCTTTGTCTAACTATCTCTTAATTATGTTATTAATCTGGATTTTATTCGAATCGTTATATCAGCTTAGCCACATATCAAGAAACAGATGTCACGTGACCAGTATTCGTGTTCTATATAGTTTGACAGAATACGAATAGTGATTTATCACACTATTCGAATCCGAAACAAAATTTCATTCAATGCACAATTTAGGGTTATAACTTTTTTACAAGCTCATATTCCTGTGCTCTAATTTCATGAACTTTTGGCTAAAAACAAAGAAATGAACTGTCATTTCAATATCTTTTCAGAAAAGGTCACCCCGAAATAAATAAAAACATTTTTACATGCACGAGTGCTGAACGCCTTATGTAACATGCTGCCATACAGTATTAACAAAGTATAAACACAGTAATTGAACACTAAACAGTGTAGACATTGTAGACATTGTCGTCGACCCCTGCCTTATGTTAGCCCATGCTTCTATAGATGCAAGATATGTGTCATAGGAATTGTATTGTATCATAATGTATTGTAATACTCACATATCTTCGTATTTCTCTCACAAGCGTATAGAAAGCGTCGTCGACCCCCTGCCTTGTCTTGGCTGATGTCTCTATATATGGTATGTTGTTAGAGTATTGCATTGTATTGTATTGTATCATTTTGTATTACTCACATATCTTCGTATTTCTCTCACTAGTGTGTAGAAAGCGTCGTCGACCCCCTGCCTTGTCTTGGCTGAGGTCTCTATGTACGGTATGGTGTATGAGTCTGCCTTCGTGCGGCCCTGCCTCATCTCTATAGACCTCTGGGGCAGGTCTACCTTGTTACCAACCACTGCACAAAAACACATTACAATGTAAGGTATGTTATAGGAGTCTGCTTTAGTGCGGCCCTGTCTTGTCGCTGTAGATCACCACTGCATAAATAACACAATATTTGAAATTACTATCCATAATGATATCTCTCTCTCTCTCTCAGTGCACTGTCTAACAGCTGATCCATGGCACATAAATGAAGAATTTATATGCCAAAATTTCTTTGAGATAATTTCTTTGTCTAAGGTGGGTCAACTTATCCTTCCTCAGTGACTGCGTTAGTGGACTTCTAAGAACACAGACAGCTTTCGGTTGGTCTATTCTCATGGTTGTCGGAGCCGTCACGGCTCATGACATTTAGCACTCTAGATATCATTTATAACTTAAAAGCATATATTGTAGGATTCTGCCTTACAATTACTATCTATGATGCTATCTAGTACTTTGAATATCAAATATTTAAATCAGATCTTGTAGGAGTCGGCCTATGGGCCTTGGTCTCATCACAATGGATCTCCGAGCTAGATCTGCCTGACATCATCCGTGGAAGAGAAGACGGGCGTTAAACCTTCAGTATTATTATTATTTTCTCGTGTTCAGTCCGAGATATTTGAGAATAGTCCAACCGATAACTGCATGTGTTTCGTAAGAGCCGACTAACGCAGATACTGAGGAAGGCAATGGAAATCACCTCAAAAACCTATATTTTTCTTGAACAAAGGCATCATTTGTAAAAAAGGCAAAGCCTTTGTGATAAGACGGACTTATTAGGTTGGTCGATGATGTGCTCATTAAAGAGCGAGATAGTTGAATGTGTGTATGAATTTTTGCCTTGAACCTGCCACGTGGAAGAGCACCAGATAGATAGATTATTATTATTATTATCTACCAGCTGTAACAACTATACAAAATAACACAGAAAGCACCATTGACCAGAACTAAACTTCAAAAATCAGTGTCAAAAACAAGATAACAAACAAAACAACAAAATGCATGATGCTCTGTAATAGACTGCAGAGTACTTCATAAACTGCATGGAGTAAAAGCTGTAATAGCTTTAAAACAATCTTTTTCATAGTAGGTGGTTTAGTCGGATTTCACAAAACACATGCAATTCTTTGTTGGACTATTCTTGGAAAAAACAGGTATACAATAAACAATAACAAAAAATATAATGAATAGGTGCTATAATACAATTACAGATATTATAATAAAGGTAGTAACGTACAATAACAGATAATATAATAAAGCCTTATAATAGCAATAGCAAATATTATTATAATGATTTTATAAGTTTAACAAAAGATATCATAGAACTTGTAATTTTTTATATTATTATTTTATTATAATTCTTTATATAATTATTATCAGTGTGCGAATTGTGACAAATGAACTGGGGGATAAAAAAAGTGTGTCATAAAGCGCCAAAATATTGCAGAGCGGAGCGAGCAAAACTTTTGGAAAAATGGGCTTAATTTTACATTTCTACCCTCGGCCCTTACACTTTATTTTTTCAAATCAAATCTTCCTTTATTACACAAACAAAAACAAATAACATACAAGCAATGCAAACACAAAATGAATTGTGGTATAGCAGAACTAGAAACAATAAAGGAAGAGACAATACATAAGAGCGAGAGCTCTGTTGGCACTGATCACAAATTACAATTAAACTATTAAAAGACAATCAGTCAGATTAGAGCCTGTATGGCCTGTTTCAGTTATAAAGAGTTCAAGCAAAAGTGTGGTAACACAAATACTAAATTAGTAAATATAGAAAGTTTTATATAATAAGTACAATGCAATATATAGCAAAAAGAAACAAAAGAAAAAAAGTATATTTCTGGTGATCTATATTACAAATTAAGACCAACACTTAAACAGAGTCAAAATTAGAATGAATTATGTAATATTTTAAACGAGATTAAAGACAAGTTCAGACGAAACAGAACGTAGATTCTCTGGTAAACGATTCCAAACATTAGGACCATGAAATTTGATACATTTTTCTTGGATATTTGTGCGATATTTAGGAATAACGAACTTACTGATTGATCTAAAATCATAGACAGCATTATTAGGATTATTAACAGCTAAAAAACACTCATTAAGATTAATGCTGCAAAAAGTGCCAAATGTGCATTTTAATGTATGAAATATGCATTGTTTCTTCAATCGAGGGGGAAATATAGAACTGGGGGAGTCAGATCCAAGCCCCAGTTCAATTTTTCCTTTGAACTGGGGGGGTTGAAACTGAACTTTAAAAAATGAATAAACTAACTGAAAAATGAATAAATTGCTGGGGGGATGGGGGGGTTGAACCTCCCCATCCCCCCGTGCAATACACACCCTGATTATTATATAATAAAAATAATAAAATAAATAAGACAAATAATTATTAGAATACTTGCGATACTTACAGACCATTGGCACCTCATCGGCATCCTTCACGCGCTTTATCTAAATAAACAATTACATAAGTAAACAAATTCTTTATTAACCATAACATTAAGAAAATACAAAAATTAATATACCACCTTACATTAATTTACATTGTGTGGTAAACTTATAATGAAAGAGAATATCAAAACGTTTAACTATTCCAGACTCCACATTATGCTAACATTTAAAAAGATCTATCTAATGAACCTATCCCTTCGTGTGTTGGTCAATTTATTTTAAAAAAACAGTAAGGCTGCGTTTAACCTTTAACCTGTGTCTGTACCACAAGGATACTGTCAGAGACGGATCCAGCTGGGAATTGAACCCATGGCTTCCTGCTTCTCTGACAAGTGTGCAACCGATTCCATCATCAAACAAGAATAATTGTAGCAATTAGTACATAGTAGGTAACTTGATTTTGAATGTAAACACAGGTCTGGCATATATGCTCAAATCGTATATGATTGGATAGCATATAGTTGGTTGGCGATCTCACTTTCCGATTAATGATTTGTCAACTATCTGTGCAATTGCTAAGGATCGGGATCATCTCCATGACTACGTTCGGTAACGAATATGGCACACCATCCATATCTAAGTAATAAAATTCCACGTATAACATTTAATCAAACTGTATAACATTTTATCATACTAATCAACAGATTAGTGCCACTGGCAGGAACCGGTGGCACGATCGGTTAGGTTTCTGACTGCGGATCAGTATGTGCACTGTGCAGGGTTTGAAACCGAGGCTTGCCGTCGCTGGTATCCCTTTCGATATATGAAACCAACGTGAAATTCGGCTTTAGGTTTAATAAATTTCTAAGACTAAACTTTATTTTAAATTATTTGTACACCTCAGGCACAACAGCCCACACCAGTAATACAATGCAAACTATTGATCAAATGACAATAACTATCACATTAATTAGAATTGAACAAGTAAACATATGTCTTACTAAATGTCCTCAGACATTAAATAAAAGAAAAATCTGATATTTTAATACTGGACTAAATAATATATACCTGTTCTCGATACTGCGAGATGTCTTCAAATGATTTTGAGTTGTTAACAGCAAATACACAGAGAAAGCCTTCTCCTGTTCTCATGTACTGGTCTCTCATTGCACTACACATACATACACACATACATACACACATACACAGAGAAAGCCCTCCCCAGTGCGCATGTACTGGTCTCTCCTGGCACTACACATATATACATCTATCTCTAGTGCACTGCCAAATGGCAGGTCCAAAGTACATATTCTGAAACACAATCTGCTATCGCCCTCACTAACGAGCACCCCATCGATTAAATGATCCGTCAAAAAGGTTACATGCCTTTACCACACCCAAAATGTAACCTTCTTTTTTGAGAATATACTTCCCAGGTGGTTTCCCATTGCCCTCCTCAGTATGAAAATATCTGCGTTACTCGGCTTATACGAAACATGTGCAGTTTTCAGTTGGCCTGTTCTCAAGTTTCCCGGATTCAACACAGGTCTGGGAAACACATACATACACACATACAAATACATAGAAGCCTCCCCAGTGTGCATGCACTGGTCTCTCATAGCACTACACATATACATACACATATACATACACACATACATACACACATACAAATACATAGAAAGCCTCCCCAGTGCGCATGCACTGGTCTCTCATAGCACTACACACATACATACACACATACATACACACATACAAATACACAGAGAATACATGGAGTTGCGAATTACAGAGGGGTAGGGAGTTGAACACTCAATATAAGGCCAAATTTCTAAACTTAGGTTAGGTTTCTCAAACCATTGATTCTGAAACAATTTCATATATTCGCCATTATAAAATTGCATAGGTTGATCTCCATGTTGGCACTGTTACCTAGTAACCGTGGCACTGTTACCTAGAAACCATGGCACTGTTACCTAGTAACAATATAGCACTGTTACCTAGAAACCATGGCACTGTTACCTAGAAACCATGGCACTGTTACGTAGAAACCATCATAGATATGAAATTTAGAAACCAACTCTAAAAGTCTTACTCCCAAACTTTATATAAATTAAACACAGCCATAGGCCTATATATAAATATTAATACATATAACAGGATCAACCAATCAATCAATCAATCAATGAGGATTTCACGTCCGGTTTCTCACCCGAAGGCGATGTCAGGCTGAAAATTGCAGAAGAACAACATCGGACAATGCCTTACAAACGTCCTGCTCTAATTCTCTTAAATTGCTTCATCAGACAAAGTCGCCAGGGGATTGACCTAGATAAAGTTGCACAAAATTTCAGGGAAATTCCTGTATAAAAGCAATTTAAAGCTTTATTTTTACGTTTTAAATTTAATTTTAAATTTAAAGTTTAGCACGCACACTACACAATGTACAGTTACACATTTACTACGTAGCACATACACACAGGTATAGGCCTGTACACATAGACACACACACAGACCTGTACTCTTCTTGCCCCGCTGTGTCCAGTATATCTAGCAGACATGTCTCACCATCAATTACCACCTGCTTACGATACGAGTCCTCTGTCCAAATACAATATAATGAGAATTTATAGAAGCAATTTTACAATATTACTTTTCCTCACCCAAAGCTAATGTCACTGGCGTCCCATGAGGAATACAATGAATTCTTCCAATATGCCACAGGAGCCTCAATTACCAGTCACCGATGCATCCGCGCCAATGACTCCAAACTGAACGTAGAAACTATTTAGTTTTGTGAGACATTACATATATCAGTATTCAAGTATTCAAATAATAAATGAAAATGTATAGATCAATATACAGATTAAAAACCTAAGACCTATTAAGTGTAACAGCTATTTCCGTATCGAAAGGATATTGTCAGAGACAGACCCAGCTGGGACTCTAAGCCAAGACTATGATATGATGCTTATTGAGCAAGCGTGTTACCGATTACGCTATCCAACCGGGACAAAGCTAAATGGACTTATTGCAGTTATTGACTTACCGATAGTTGGATCATATTCTTCCACAAAACTGAAACACACAACATACATGCATTTGTAAATCAAGAACTTAATATCGTCAGAAGTCTATGTCGTTCAAATGTTTAATTTAACTTCACATCCTTAACCAAAAAGTGTAGCCTATATTGACCAAACATAAAGGAGATAAAATACCAGGTGACAAAGAAAAATTGAACAAATCACAGAAAAATGTTTTGGAAATACAGTTCCAAACCACAATCATTTCTGAATTTGAACGTTTAGTTTTATGTGCTGAATAACAACAATATGTCTTTTATGGTTAAAAATAACAAGATTCCATAATCAATGTCATCCAATTAGTTTGTCATAATAAATGTATTTTAGCATTTTAATACATCTTAGAATGGTGCAGTACTCGGGCTTTGTTGCCCAGGTTACAAGGTTACGTCAAACGTGTTCAAGTAATAAAAAAAATTCAACAAAGAAACTCAAAATGCTCGGAGTTTTGTTCAAGTTGTATTTACATAATATTATAAAGTTTATTATTTATTTTGGCAATTAGAATATTTACAATTTTCTTTATATAATTTATGCTCTACTGATAGACAATATTTATTACTTAAAGAAATATAACGACTTACTGATTCTGAATGAGTTGGATGGTCAATGCACTTTTACCAACTCCTCCAGCTGCAAACAATAAACAATATATTACGGGTAATCCAGGTAAAGGCTGTCTCAAATTATTACTGTAGTAGAAATTTGTGCTTGTGTCGTATTTGTTTCAACTGTTGCGTTAGGGCCAGATGGGGTTTGGGTTAGGGCAAGTCCCCAACTGTAACCCATACCCTAACCCTAACTTTGATCTGCACTATTGGAATAAATTCAAATGAATCTGACCTAATGAATAATATGGGACCGCCGTTACCAGGATTACAAAATTATGTTGTAATGTATGTACTGCATGTCTTCAAAATATATTTTGAACAAAATTAGTTCTCAATTTAATAACTGGATCCCGTATGGATAGCCTACTCGATGTGCGCTTAACTGACTTGTAAGTAGAAGATCACATGGTCGAGTCCCAGCCGGGTCCATCCCTGACAGAATCCTTGTGATACAGAAACAGACACTAAAGTTAGCTTTTACAGCTTTGAAGCTTTAAGCTTATAAATAAAAATCTGCAATTGTTTTCATAAAGAGCTATATATTCATACTAGCAAACCATGTTTAATGTCAAGTTCTGTACCACACAAGGATACTGTCCGAGGCTGAGAATCAAACAAATGGCCTCCTGCTAATCAGGCAAATGTGTTACCAAACTGGGCCAACCCACCAAGACAAGTATGTATAATGTTGTATGCAAAAAAGCCAGGATTTTAGCATCAATTTTAACATGAAAGCATCTCAAGGACTAGTTGAGTAGGGGTTTTGGTATTCCTGGTAACGGCAGTCAAAAGTATTCATTGGATCTGATTTATTTTTAAATTTACACAAATAGTACAGATTAAATTTAGAGTTTGGGTATGGGTTAGGGTTGGGGACTAATCCTACCAAATTAAACCAGAGCCAACACAACAGTTGAAATAAATATGACAAAGGCACGAATTTCGGCAATCCTGGTAATGGCGGTCCCAAATTATTACTGTAGTTAGAAATTCGTGCCTGTGCCATATTTATTTCAACTGTGGTGTTAGGGTCAGGTGGGGGTTTGGGTTAGGGTTAGTCCCATCCCTAACTCACACCCAACCCTAACTTAAAGGTGCACTATTTTTGTCAATTTCAGAAAAATCAGATTTAATGAATAATTTGCGACCGCCATTACCAGGATTACCTGAATTTCTAACTATACTAGTCAATAATTTGGGACTGCCGTTACCAGGATTATCGGGGATTCAAACTGCAACAATTGATCCGCCGATGACATGCTTAACAGATGTGCCACACAATTCAACCGTACATGCACAATTTGCACATCAGCTTTTTAAAATAAAAATTTAGTGATTAAGATTCTAGAGTGATAGTCATATATATGTAAGTTCCAACGAATTGTCTTGTAAAGAAGATTATAACATGAAATATTTAAAATGTCTGAAACCCTACAAAATATAAATTTACCAACCTCCAACAACCACAAGCTTGTATTCCGTCATCTCATCAGTAAATTCTAACGAAAGTTCAGTAGATAAAAAATTAAATGTTCTTAGTAGGCCTATGGATTCTATACCTAAGTAACTTGATAACACCAGCTAATTTACAATTAAAGTATCTATATATAATTTTCAAAATCACACCATACCTACAAAATCAATTAATCACTTAAATGTAATTAAATGGCAACCTCTAGATTTTGCGAAGGCGTTCGACAAGGTGCCTTATGAAAGATAATTATAAAATAGGACTAGATACGAAAAAAGGGTAAAATGTGAAGAAAATCGTATGAAAGAAAATTCTACCCACGAATCAGATCCATTTTTAAACTTTATTTATTTCCTCGGTAAGTCAGGTATATAGCATTCGCCGATTTTTTCAAAATTAATCACATTGAATTTTAGACAAAATCTTCGCAATTCTAGATTACAAATAAATCCACAAAACAGTACTGTGTATGTTACGATCTATAAACTAAATCAATAAATACGAACAGATACAAATACGTATAGATAAATACAAATACAAATAATTATGAATAATTGGTTAATACGAATACAAATACTATTAATTACTAATTATTATTAAATTATATATTATTTTATTTTATTATTTATTTATTTTTATGATACTACGTCCTACTTCTTTAAGACACGATCTGGTCTTCCGTTAATTGAGACTCTGTTGTGGAAATTTCTGGAAATTCTTATGACGTATCACTACAAATACTTGAGCTTATTTATAACCGGTAGTGCACATTTACT
>JAQFZF010001852.1:0-13316 GCA_034695365.1 Enchytraeus norvegicus
CAAGGTATAGCGATAGACGCCCCTGGTTGTATGTCTGCCATTTGACACTTAAGCTATTTCAGCGTTATTTTAAAGTTCACTGTAATTTAATAAATAAAGGAATTGCCTATTCTAAAGGTTAAGTAAATACTATAATAAATTCTCGTGAGAAATGAACTTAAGGGAACTTTTTCATTATCCGGTCATATTAAATCATTCGGCATCGCAAACATAATTAATAGTACGAAATCTGTATTAGTAGGCTATATTTTAAATATATTACGTAATATATAAGCAAATTTCCATTTTTGCAATAATAGCTCAAGACTCTATTGCGTGGGCTTTATCTCTGTGTTCTCTTTACATTTTTCAGTTTCATTTACATTAAATATTTAATATCAATAACTTCAGCGCCCTTGGATAAGGTGTGTAATCGACAGCCCGACAGGTTAATCGTATCGAAATTATCTGCCATTGGCAATGTATACTGAAAACGTATGATTAATCAATTGTACCGCAGACTACAATGATCGTGGGCCTATATCAGGTTCGAAATTTAGTGACAAATTATTCCCTTGGCAGCCTGGGGATCAATGCCCGTATTTTTTGCAAGTTCCTGATTTCACGGTTTGTGAGGGCCATGTGCTTTGGGACATTATGCAATACGTTAAGGATTCAGCCAAACCGAAAAAAAATCAATTGCAGCGGGACGGGCTGTGTTGAGAAGAGTCAAAGGGTATAAAATTTATGGCAATTTCTTTTTACAATTGTAAGAACTCGGCCACTTTTCTGTGTGTTTTTTTAGATCAGACGATTTTTAAATAATTCTCTAAATAATAGTTTACTAGCGCCAAGAGCCTCGACAACAGGGTTTGCCGTAAGTTAGCAAAGCAGTTCAAATATTTCCAATCATCTTTATTTATCGTACAGGTAACGTTACTGTCAGTAAATCTTTACAGTAAGATCACTCAAGGTCTTCATTTTTCCGTGTTGGGTCCGGGAAACATGAGAAATAGACCAACCGACAATTGCATGTGTTTTTAAGAGCCGATTAACGCAGATACTGCAGTGAAGGGCAGAGTGGTCTGGGACATGGCTTCTGTGTACTAGACCAATTGGTCGCTCAATTTCCAGACATGCGGAGGCCTTGCCACATAGTGTATGACCTATGGCAGACTAGACTACTTTTTCCTTCACCGTACCAAGAGCGCCTCTGAGATATCTATTATATAGAGGCGCTATAAAATGTCCTTCATGTATTGTATTATATTGTATCCATAGTAAGTTTAAATTACTTTTTTTTCGAGCTCTCTAATCAAATCATCATAAGAGTATGTAGACATTTTACAGAAAATTTTATGACTTTACATAAAATGCAACCGATATGAGGCATACATGTAGATAAAAACTCTGCAGTTTAACAAATCTGTGCACTGAGTGTTCAGGCTAAATAATTATATGTGCATTAAGAAGAATGTTTCAGGTTCTCTAGCCCGAAATTAAACATTGCCCATATTTTAAATATCTGAAGTAACAAATAAATAAGCCAATTAGCAAATTATAATTTATAATTAGACAACCAAATTATACCAAAATATATCCAAGAAAATTATGCAGTAACATAATATGCATGTATAGCTTTGTGCTATATGCATACATCTAATAGCAAACCCTAGAACATCTTTCTTAGCTTTGTTAGAAATAATAATCAGCTTGAAGAGGCCCCGAGGGTAGTGTCAAATTAAGTATTCCGGGCTGTTTCCTTTCATCAACTACATTTTTCCGTACCAATAAAAAGACTGAAGGAAAAGCTTTTCCAGTTGCTTGCGCTACAATCTGGAACTGTATTACAAGGAAAATGAGAAGTCCTGTATGATCTGTCTATGCGACGTTTTAAAATTTAAGCCTTTATCGAGACTGTAAACTGCTATATTCAATCGAGGTTATACCAACACTCCATCTTTTCTATAATTATAGCTCCTGCATGGATCAATTTTATATTAAATAGCGTTGACGATTAGGAACCTCGATATTAGCTAAAGATGAAGCTTCCAAATTAATAAATGTAAAATTACTCGTAGTAATAAAACATAGGCCTAATTTAAAGTCGACGTCTGACCTATATACTCCAGTATGGCATAGAGATATAATGATGATAATAATACAGGTTTAATGTCCGTTTTCTCATTCAGGAATGACGCCAATATAGGGTAAAACTACTTTAAAATCCTTACAACCACTACACATCTCATGAAATAGAATATTAAATTAAGAACGCTACAAATTCAATGTACGACTGATGCGGAAACAGACTTCAATCTAACTCTACAGTTCTATCACCGTTCATTACAGCATCAAGCCTCTGTCCGTCAAATGAGCAAATAAAATGGTTAATAAAATGGTGCAAAGCCAAAATCCATAGTAACAGTCAAAAAGTTTCCCACTCAAAATTTCTCATCAAGATATGGACGATAAGTAGAATCAGCAATAACCGAACGGTGAAGACCTTCCAGAATGCTCTCATACAACGTCCGGAGTTGAGTGGGATCATAAAACAAGTGAGTTACGCAGAAAAAGACGGTATCTTGAAATAGTCATCACATTCACAGCGACCAATCTCATTAGCCCTGGTTTGCTGACATCACAGAATGTCCTGGTAGTGTTTTACTCTTCTTTCTCTGTCTTTATCCCTCTCTGTCTTTTTCATCTGTTATTTTTCGTTTATATCTCTTTCTTTTCTTATGTGACTTATTTTACCTTTGTCTCCTATACTCACTTGAATCAATTAATCTAGTTTACTATTGCTTCCTTCTTTTCTTCTTTATCCCGTTAACTCAATTTATTTTCCCTCTATCTACTTTATTTCTCTCTCTTCCTGTTCCATTTATCTATTATGTTAATTTTCAGCTGACAGTTTGGACTTGGAGAAAGTAATGTAACAATATAATAATTTGCTTTAGAAGGAAATTATTATATCGGACATGAAGGAACATGAGTAGGTATGTTTAATTGTATTTTGAAGTAGAATGACAAAATTGACAGAGCACAATTGTATTTAACCCAGGGGATAACTCTCACGTTGTTTCCGATATTCCAGAGAAACTTAATTTAGTACAATTTACATAAATTCTCTTTAACGTATAATTATTAAATCTAATGATTCGGTTAAGATGACGAGGTAATACAGTATGGCCCTCATCCTACAGAGAAACAAAAAATATATAATCATATTCGACTCATAGCCAAGAAACAGAGTCTGTATCCGGTTAAACAGTTTCGTACTATTAATGAACATGAGTAACATCCCATAGGGAATGGAATGTGAAGAAGCTTGCTAAAGGCTGCACCCCGATGTTTGTCGAGATTAAGATTTGAATACCGGACCTCTGGTTCAAAAACTGCTACAGTGGCCCAAATATTATGTTAATAAAAATTACCGAGAAACAGAAACAAATAAAAGAAACCCTGTAAACATGTGCGATGGTCACGGATGAAAATACAGATTACAGATTCCATTACTTCTATATCCTACTCATTCCGCCGTAACGTTTCATAACTTGGCCAACCCGTACTTAAATAATTGTTAGTAAATGTTTATCAATCCAGGATAATTATTATGAAAGATTTCTAGTGCTTCTGTATAATAAGAAAGAAATAATAATTTTTAATTATAACTTGGGATAATTGCACATGCATTGGTATGCTGTTGAACTTAATAGCGAGATTTATGTGATAAATATTAAGTAATATAATGTACACTGCGTCTGCGGCAATATCTAACTCCCGTATTTTCTGGATTTGGGAAAATAAATCTTTTTTATATTAATCGCAGGACTTCATGGAGGACCGTTTAAAATAATATAAGAAGCATTGGCCAGATGTTCGGGCTATTCACAAACTGAAAGATTTTTTGTATTATGATATATTGGAAGCGTGGGTTATCTCCTGTGAAATCTTTTGCGCCATTTTAAGATAACTCAGGAAAAAGGTGACAAAATTGTGCAATATCTATCTCACACGATCTCAATTTCATTATGTCTGTTTAAGTTAAGCATATGATAAATGGGAAAATAAAACATATATATTATATAAAAATGTATCGAAAATTAAAGAAAATAATATTGAAGAGGAACTCATGGTTTGAAAATTCATTGGATTCTATTGCAATAGGCTAAAACACAATCCGAATATAATGTCATTTTCATCTCTCGAAAGGAACAACAATACATGAATTTCTAAACTAGAAATAGGGCCCTATATATGACAATTTTTCGAACATTCTAACATTCAGTAGTTACAGAGTTAATAGCTCTACAGCTATTTTCTTGTGAATTTTAATTTGACATTATTATGAACCACATAGTATACCTGAGATGAGAAAAATTCAGATCTGTTCTTGCATAAATTTGTATTAGTACTAAATGCAGCATCCTAAGGGAAATCATCCCACTTATCAACAATTCTCTTCCCAAACGAGAATTTCCCACATCCCGACAAAATCTTCCCTTACATAATTTCAATTGTGACTTCTAGGACTAACTTCCATTTCATCCATTGATTTATTATTCTTAATCAGGAGATGATACAATCACTGCTTCTAAATGATAGCTTAGACCATCTAAAAAGCTAATGTCTGTCACTAAAGACGTTAGAGCCTCCATTAGCATATTATCGTGACCGAAGTCGATCCACCTTTTACAAATTTCCAAAGACAAAGTGTTGTCGTTACGATGCTTGACATAAGCTTTTGATACATGTATTTACCCCTGACTGTGAGCGTAATAGTAGCATGTGTAGGCTTACTTCCTAATCATGAATAAAATATATAAATGGTATAATTTGATCACAACTGATTAGCTGAAGAAGAATTTATAGAATTATGAATGATGAAATTATGAATTATGAAATTTAATATAGAATTATTAGTACAGAATTATGAAACATAGTAGGTCTAATCTCGGTTATATAATGAAATTAACTTTCAGTATTAATTAGAATTTTCTGGTAAGTGATTTTATCTAGTGCAAATAATGTTATCATTTCGGTAAAATATAACAGATAATTTTAAAAGTAGAAGCCTAAATAAAAAAATTTATGAGCCAAATCAATTGATTAACATGGATGCTAGTTAAATTAATGATCTCTCTACGATTCTCCCTCATAATGCTGAGTTATTGAGCTTTTTGCACTGCTATGAATTCTCTACATGTGTTCTTGCAGATAAATGTTTAATCTCAAGCGGTATCGCACTATGCACAAACACTGAAAGAGGTCAAGAAACTAAGTATGATGTAGTCTCACATGTGTCTACTACGTCAGAGCTAAAGGTCTATGCTGTAACCCTTATGCGATTGCCCTCAAGTTAGAGAAACTAAAGTGATTACATCTTCACATTAGTGAAGCTGCTGTATCTACAACCTAAACTCTATCGCCGGAAGCAACAAAATTAATCCATCTTGATGAAAATAATGATGCAATAATGATTCATAGGTAAACGTGTATGGTATACAATGTCATGTAAGTCTTAAAAAATTAATCGTTTATGATATAAAATTCTGTTTACTGAAAAAAAATCGCCTAATATTTTGAAAGCAGTTTTGAGAAGGATAACCTTTCTAAAATGTTTGACGACAATAATGCATATCTCAATTAACATTTAAATAGTCAAACCTAGATCTGTTGCGAGAAATTTCAACTAAAATCATTTACAAATATAAACGTAAAGAAATAATATAAAAATATATAAATTTGATTTATGAACAATAACGCAGCATTGGTCTCTTGTCATTTTCTAAAGCTCTCAAACCACTGCGCATGTAAATGAAATTTCAGAACACGGGGAAAATTTATTACAAATTGTATATCCTGATCATTCTGTAATTGTGAGAGCAGAGCGGTATAGAAGCGCAGATTTTATATTATTCTGGTGTTAAGTTCAGGCGTGGATGTATGGGAGGAGAGGGGGGGGGGCGAGGGTCCCTCGTCGACATGAAGGATCGCGCCAAGGCCCTTCCCGGACCCGCCGTGAAAATGCTTACAATTTGACCCGTTGAGATACAAATTTTGAACCCTTGTCCTCCCTCGATTGGCCTAAATTCAACCTGCCCCCATATAAAATGCATGTAAAAGATATATGCAAAAAAATTCCTAGATCCGCCACTGTGTAAGTGTTGCTCAGAGTAGATTATATTATTAATTGCAATGTCATGATGTGGATTGTAGATTAACACGTCGTATAGGACTACATTTTTACTAGCAGTTAATTAAGTTTTCGACTTATAACGTATCCGTTGGCAACATTATAATTATGTTATCACAATGGCTGAAGCTCCTCGACAGCTTTTCACTGATGGGTGATTCGAGTCCAGGGACAGGCTCGTTGCTGATGGTTCCTTTAATATTCGAAACGAGCCGTTGAACGAATCATTAGAACCTGTTTCAGTCTTTAAACCTTGACGTAGGCCTACGGGTCCAATCTATGAAAAGTCGATAATAATAATGATTGAAATATTTCCTTTTAATTTCAGACTTGACACAATATTATGCTAATCCGTTACAGATATCTACACACTCAAATCGCACGATCTCAGAATATACTGGACCCGAGTAGTAGATTAAACATTTTCCAACCAAAAATTGCCATAGTGACAATTCCGCTATAGCCCTACGTAAAAATGCCTGGTAAGATACTAATGAGAAATTTGCCGACGGTGCCTAAGCTTAATATTTTCAACTGATTTTGTATCTAAACATTAATTTCTATAAATAAATTTGCAATTTGCCATTGGTTGACTAATAAAGCCACAATGTCAACGAATGCTTTGGTCAAATATATCTATTTAAAGTAAATTTATCAGCGAAGCCTTCATTATGTATCAGAAAAAAATAACCTCTAAAATGTATATCAATTTACTATATCAATTTTCCATTCAGGACTTTGATGTCAATTTGATGGAAAGGGTTATTTCTGGTTTCATTCCAAGTAGGCCTACAGTTAGATCAGTTATTTGAGCTTCAGGCTGGATAAAACAAATTTGTGTGGTTAAGCAACGAGAAAGAATATCCTACGCATTATGCACGGTGGAAAGGCCTTTATTACTCGATCGCCTGAGAAAGAGAAATTATAGCAATAATTGATAAGCTATCAAAGTGGAGTAGTTATACCATGCAATGAAATGATGAAATATGACATTTTTATCTCACGCAGCCATGGAGGAAAAATAGCAATAAAATAAAAACAATTCTAAAGTCGGTTTCGGAGGCATGTTAGACAGCAGAATTTAATCTAACAATTATTTATGTTATTATATTAAGAATTTACACGTAATAAAGCTGACATAACTTGATGCTGAATTCCCACATTCGTTTTGTGATGTAATAATGATTAACGGTTAAACTGAATATCAGCAACAAATCAAGTAATAAATTTCTAATATATTTATGACATTTAAATAAAAATGCTATGGGAAACTATCTTGACATTATAATCTACTTATAGCATTTAATCAAAATATTCTCATTCTATTAATAGTACATATGCTAAAGAAAGTTGGGAGTTACTATGCTTGTTAAAGTTTGGCCAGCTATCCAGACTTGTTGCTTGGGACCCTTAGATGCATTTTAGAAGGGTGGCCAAAGTAGGCCACTGGAAAGTTACGCTGGAGACCGGAAAACAAGATGGCGGCCAATAATACCGAAATCTCTATAACTCGAATTATATGCCAATTAGGAATGAAATTCCAGCGGCCAACCATGTTTTCAAGAGTGGACAACAAGTTAGAATGGAACAGACATGAAATTCTTAACAATGGTACTAGTAAACAAGATGGCCGCCACGAAACAGGTAATAGCTATAACTGGGATTAAATGCCACTTAGGCATGAAATTCCAAAGGCATGAAAATACTTTGGCCACCCTTCTAAAATGCATCTAAGGGTCCCAAACAACAAATCTGGATAGCTGGCCAAACTTTAACAAGCATGGTAACTCCCAACCATGGATTCATACGTACTATAATGACAAACTCGTGAAATGAAAGAAATAAGAGACTTATATTCCGTTGAGTTACTGATACTCATACGAGAATTTAGGGGTCGGGGGGTTCTGGTACACTTCGACCTTAGGGGGCCATGACCCTCCTGGACGCCCTCTTTGATTTGAAAATTATTAAAATTTTACCCATTAAAATACCAATTTTGGATCCGTGCCTCTTCACAAGTAGCCTCGATTAATCTGGTCCCTCCCCCGAGAAGTAAATACATATTTAGTAATGTGGCTCCCTCAAAAATTTCTAGGCCCGCTCCGCCACGGCTGGTACCTAAGACTATCTGTAGAATATATTTAGTAGCTAGTCAAACTGGATGTGCGTGGAAGATGTGGAAATTATCAGAATTGCAAGAAACAGAGTTGAACGGAGCACCATGACCGTCAACCCCCGGAGTGGTCAGGACACCTAAAGAAGAAGAAATATTCAATCGTAATACAATTTTTATGTAGGAAAACAAGAACATGATAGCAATGAACACATCAAACATGGATGTGTTACAGACGAAATAGAATAACATAATATATATAGTATCTTTTTTATGTAAGCAACCCGATGCACCCATAAAAGTTTTGCTGAGCGGGCATAGCGAGAATTGCAATATAACTCCACCGCCACCGGTACTGGTTAATCGTGTATCTGCGCTTGCTGCATGGTTTCGCTCTTTACGCAATGGTACGATTAACTAGTGGGACGGCAGACTACAAAAATACAAAAAACATCAATTAATAAAATAAATTTTTGTAAACACGTGCGGTTGACACGTGTGGAATAAAATAAGTTTAATTTAAAAAACTTGCTACCAGGGCAAGCAACAACAACAATAGAGATGGCAATACCTATTTGTACTATCATGCTGGGTATTATCACTTCTATTGTCATTAGTGGTCTGCCCAGCGGCACGTCCAAGTCACAAAAAATAGCGAGCTGGAGTTGTAACGACTAATAGATATTTTGACAGATATTTACGGTATTTGGAGACTCAATGACATGAATTCATAATCTACTGTATGAGCTAATCCGTCCACAGGTTGACTCAACGGTTTTATGGTTTTACGGTTATCATTAAAATGTCACCAAACAGGGATTTTGTACTCAAAAAGCAAATAACAATAACATCTGCCATTCATCTCCTTCGGTTTCCACCTAATTATTATTTGAACATTTAAGCTTCGTAAAACTCGATTCTTTGTGATTGCTAACAAGGTTTTTGTTGCTCCTCGTTGGACTATTCCAGATTTTCTCATAACGAACCAAGTAAATATAATAATTGGTAGTTTGTACATTGATGTTAGCATAAATCCTGCTTCTATGTTCGCTGAATAGCATTATTATATTACGGTTGTGTTTAGGAGCCTACAAAACAATAACTGCTAAGTAAACGCTATTGTACGAGTTGGTATCCGCTCGTATGGTATCCGTTCGCTTTTATACTACTTTTAGTACAGATTTGCGATCTAGTACATATTTGTTAGGGTTGTGGATTGTGTGGTGAGGTTGCAGATCTGTACTACCATTGCAAATCTGTAATACAAGTAGTACGGATACTATTCCTTCGTGCTTTACCATTTTTGATAAAGTTACAGAGGATCAAATCTTAACGTGATTTTGTCTGTAACGTCATATTCTAAACACGGTAAGATTACAGACGGTCATTATTAGAAGTAGGAATCGCGGTAGGGGTAGGTTTAGGGTAAGGGTAGTTATGGCTATAGGTTAGGGTTGGAGTTGGGGTATGATTACGATCAAGTTATGGTTATGGTTAGGATTTAGCAGGATTGCTTAATTTGCAGTACTTGTACCGTTTACGTAAATTCGCATCCGGTTCGAATCTCCTAGCATGATAATGTACATGTTCGAATCTCATTCAAGCCGTAGGCAAGAGGTTCCCAAGCTCAGTTCCCGGAGCCCTAAGTTCCGCCGAGAACTTACCAGGGGCTCCGCTGTAGCTCCAATAAAATAAAATAGCATAACATTGGACAAAATTTAAACCTAGAGATGAAAAACATCGATTACACTATTTTACTGTATTTCCTGTGAAACCTATATTTAATTTACCTATATTTTGTTAGCCATTTTCTGTTATCCACTGAAGTAACCTCACAGAGCGTCGGCTCTTTGTGCTGCCTCTTTGCTTTATTGTAGTATTACTGTACGCGTAGATTTTATGAACTATGTTTGAGTTATATTGCAATATACAAAAATATATTATTATTTCAGAATTAAATTTTATTGTAAAAAAATAAATTCTAAATTTACATGTATATTTCGCGTTAATACAATATTAATTGGTTTCGTATCATGCTTCTTTTCATCAATTCTAATGAGTCTGTTCTGCTCTAAAAGGACATGTGTCGAATGCTCTCCGTGCATATATTCTACCTGGGCACACGTGCCATCAAACCTGTGCTTTAACTTATATTAACTGCTCGCGATATTCTGCAACAGTCAACCACTAGGTATTAATTAACCACTACTAATTAACCGAACCACAAAGGAAGGATGGCTTGGTTGACTCTCTGCACATTTCAGATTTTGCTCTATAAGTAACTCAACCGATAACAGAATCAGAACCTTCGGCCAAAATACTTGATCAAATACTTAACAATTTACCTCAGTAACGGAGAAATGTCTTTTCAGTTTTGCAGATAATAATTGCTTCCATTGACAGGGATTTGACATTTGGTTCCAAAATGAATTCATATCAGAATAAATTATCAACAATAATAAACAATATAAACAATTTAAAACAATAATTAATTATAACATTACTGAATCCTCAATCAGTTTTTATCGTGAATTAGGATAAGACTATGCCAATACATTCAAAATAGGTTATTTTATTTATTTATTTATAATAGGCTAATAACATATTCAATATTACTAATATTTAATTACAAATAATGATAATGCTCAATGTTTACAGTTTACTTACATAGTTTGTGTCCCTGAAGAAGAAGCGGATCCTTGAGACTTTGTCATAGCTAACAACTGTAGTAGGATGGCCGTCGCCAATCCGAGACAGTTTTTTGAGAAAATCATTGCTACCATTATATTGTTTTCTATAGTGCTTTAAATGGTGTATGTTTCTCTATCATTTCAGTCCAGTCATATTGACGAAAATATAATTATCGTTAGTAGTATAATTTATTCTAATACATTGTTGCCATTGTGTCCGTGGGTGCGAGTGTGTTCAGACTTCAGAAAGCAGTTTCTTGGCCTCGATCGCCTGCCCATGAATTAATTACGTCGCAGTTTATTTAGTCTGCAATAATATACACAACAGGCCATATATTGATTATATCACACACTACACAAAGCCCTATTTATGATGTTAATAAGTTATTTTATTCACTACATAACATAAATGTGCGGTAACAGTTGTACACTACATACCGCTAGAGGGGTTATATTATGGCCCCGTGCATGTCGGCATATAGATTTCCTTTCTCATTTCAGATTCAGATTGTCGGATTTCAACGTTGCACCATCTGTGTGATTTGTGACACGCTATTGTTCAAAAGATTAACAGGCAAACAAGATTATGTTATAAAAGTATCGGAAGTATAAGAACTTTCTGAGAAGTGCATGCTCGTATCCATGGCGTAGCGAGGCAAAGTTCCGCCCAGGGGAAAATTTTTTTTTACAACTTTCCTCACATTTTGAAACTGATGACCTTTTTTTGCTCGCTGCGCTCGCCAGCAATAGATTTTTGTTGTATTTTCCCAATTGCCGCCCCTTTTTTCAGAAAATGCCGCCCCTAGGACAAGTGCCGTCTGTGGCGGCCGCCCCCTCGCCCCCATACGCCACTGCTCGCTATGCCACTGCTCGTATCACCGAACATATGAATATATCACTGAACTTACTGGGAAGTGCATGCTCCTATAAATTCAGTGATATGTACCGGGTGCATCGATTGAGTGTATATGGTATTTGCTATGACCCCATACAAAATTCCTTATACCAAACCCCTAACAAACCACACACCAGATCCAGATTACACTTTTTATAAAAGTGCACCAGGAAATTCTGCATTACAAAAGAAATAACATGTTTAATGGTGCGTGCACATTAGGAAAACTGTTGAAAATAATTTACCACAGGATGGACGCTCCATATAATCATACGAGGATATATTTTAATCATCGTTGGAGGACCACTATTTGAAACGCTGCCTTAGGCCTAAATAATCATAATTCTCCGTAAATTGGGATATTAAATTAAGCAAAAATGACTATCTTCTATTTTTTTTTTTTTACCAGATCCGCAATTACCTAAGGGATTTAGAGTGCATCTGAGACTAAGCTAAGTGTGCGTTTTATAAAGGTTCTGATTGATTGATTGATTATTGATAACATATAACTGAGTTTATCACATGAGCGTACAGTAGGCCTGCCATTTAATTTTCAATTTTTAATATAGTTAAGATAAAATATAAGCCTATATCCTCAATAAATTGATATCGATCACATCTCTATAATATTTAGTTCATACGTTTGAGGGTAGGCGTACATTACAATCAGATCTACACTGAAACTGGACGACTTAATTTTATCAATCACTTCATATTTTAGGAACCTGTTTGCTCTAACAATAATACATAGACTACTTAGAATGGACCTTTCGAAGAAGAACCCGGTATAACGAGTCCTACTGACAATCACATTAGTTAAATTTATGAGATGGTTAGGCGCCTTTCAGCAACTCCACGCCACTATACAAAGTCCTGCCTCGCATGGCATTGTGAGAGAAGGCGAGAATTCCCGCACAAGTCGTTACGAGAGAGATGAGTCCGAGGGAAAACTGGAGCTGCCTTAAATACTGTTCGAGTCCCAGTAACGGATCCGCCTGTTTACCTTTTCTCTTTATTCTTTATTTATTCCAACAGACATTTAATCAAATATAGCAGTTCAACATAAGAATAATAGCGTCACTAACATAGAGTTAGAAAAATTCTGTTGGTCACACGAAATAATCAAAATACTAGAAAATAAACAAATGGCATAATAATTCCATGCGACCTGTAGTGACGTCACATTATAACAAATTACTTATGGTCAGCAAAAAATAGTGCATAGAATTATTTAAATTTATTTTAAGATAATCATATCCATTGAATTACATTTTTTAATAGCCTTAAAATTCGAGTCCAGTACCGGATGCGATTATGCCATCTGTATAAAAATTTAGTACGTCTTCAATGTTTGGTATTTATGTATCGCTTAATGACGAAAAAGTGGTAGTTAAATCTCTTTTGACTGACTTTCATTTGTGCTTATTGTTTATATTTTTG
>JAQFZF010001853.1:0-13316 GCA_034695365.1 Enchytraeus norvegicus
CCACCACCTTGGGGGGGGGGAATTGAAGCCCTGCACATATAATATTGTAATTGGTAATTATCATCCGTGATGATATTTAGTACTTTTGGAATGTTGGAGATTTTATTATCAATGGTCAAAGAACTTATGGATATCTGGTCTGCCGAGATATTATTGGTCTTGGGTGAGTTTAATCTCGTAAGAACATTTTGAGATGATATATTAAAAAATCAGTAATATTTCCGTTATATTTGTGTGCAGGCAGTAGTTAGTATTGATACAGAATGAATGCTGAGAAATTAAAACTACTTCAAGAGCAAGTGAGGATTGGAGGAAAGGTTGGTTATCAACTCTTATATATATATCTGTAGGCATACCTAATTTTGATGAACTCAGTTTTATCATAATTAAGCGATACTGTAAATGTAAATTTGATTGCCCATCGACCATTCGTACATCACTTTTACATAATTGTTAATATTAATTTAAATATTATTAGCTAAAAGATGCATTACCTACCTATCTACTAAATTATAAATTATTATTAATTTTCTCCAAAGGAATCAGCGAAGCTGTCCGGGCACTCCTTACAACAACAAACTAATCAACTCTGATTTGGTTATAAATACTTGTTATATACGGTAGTTATATGTTCGGCCACCGATGGGCATGAGGCTACGGGTTGTTTACTCTAAATCCTATAAAGCATTTAATCAATAGCGCTTAGCTTGAAATCAACTGTAAAACAGAGCGATTTGACTTAAAATGTTAAATGATTTATCGCCCTTAGCCATTTTCTGAAATACTCGATCCATTGTAATATATGATATGAAGTCACATGGGGTCTTTTTGCAATTCACAGTGCTCCCATCTGTCCTATAAATCCTATAATTCCTATATTTTTGAAAAATGTCTTATATTGTCCTATATTTTACTTAAATTGTCCTATATTTCTGTGCTGATGATTCTTTACTGCTTACAATACAGTATCAGTGTGCGAATTGTGAAAAATTAACTGGTAAAAAAAAAATTTGGTCGCTCCGCTCGCAGTATTTCTTGGCTTTATTACAAATGTTGGGAGCGAAAACGATTTTTAAAATACTTTTCCTGATTCACAAAGCATTCACTGCGGTTGGGTAACACTGAAATATGTTGGGTTAGAGCTGATTTCCATTGCACTACATTTTACTAAATTCTTCTTCGTAATGTCCTATATTCTGAATGACCTGTCCTATGGTTTTTGGGGCTGAAATTTTTTTTTCAAAACCTGCTGGGATCAATGAATTCACTATAAACGGTGGTTTAAATGGAGTTTTAGTGGTCTCAGTTGAGATTTTTCCTATATCCCCAATTTTAATTGAGGTGATTGCAAAAGCCGTACAACTTGCAGGGGGGGTGGTTTTGGATTTGTAAACATTAAATTGGTGAATACTAAACGTATCTCATAAATCTACTGTACATGTCACCATTTAGTAGACTCTGCACAGTCTAGACTCTGCAGTGTTCCAACAAATCTTTAAACGATTATTCAGTGATGGGCACCTAACTAAAAAAAGTAGTTTAACTAAACTATTGTTTTAACTAAAAAAAAGTAGTTTAACTACTTTTTAAAATAAACTAAAAAGAAGTAGTTTAACTTTTAACTAAATAAAAGTAGTTAACTCTTTTACACAAAATTCGCAGTTTTCTATAAAAAGAATTTAACAAAACCCATAAATGAGCTTCACTAAGCTATAATTTCCACAGAAATCAACAAGAAAACATAATTCCTATAGCATTGTTTTATGTAAACTAGAGAAATCTGCATTCATTAATTCATTCTTGCCTTGCTCACAACTTAGACAACATTTATTATTACCAAAACTGTTCACTTTTAACTTAAAAAAGTAGTTTAACTAAATAGTTACTAACTAAAAAAAAGTAGTTTAACTACTCTTTTATGTAAACTAAAGAAAAGTAGTTTAACTTTTGCTTTAACTAAAAAAAGTAGTTTAACTAAATAGTTAACTACTTTTAGTTAACTTTTGCCCATCACTGCGATTAATCATTGTGGAAAATATTATCTCATCAGCATGATCTAGTGATTGATTGATTGGTTGATTGATTGATTGGTTGTAGGGCACAGCTAGGAGAAAGAAGAAGGTGGTACATAAATCTAACGTCACCGATGATAAGAAGATACAAACAGCTCTCAAGAAGATTGGAGTTAATACAATCAGTGGCATAGAAGAGGTCTGTGGTCTCTGTTACAAATACAGCTCTAATATATATAAAGAAGTAAAAATACACCATGTAGAATTAATTGAAGTGCCTAGTGGTGTAGTCAGTATCACAGATGCAGTGTAGTGTGTAGGCTGATGGACAGTTGTTCAACACCAGGCCTGGTCTGCCACTGACATCACTCTAAATATTATTCTCTTTAACGTTTAAAGTATTATATTTTGTTTAGTTGACTGATTAACGTGTAAACGGTTAGCCAAATGAAATTGATTGATTGATTGATTGATGACAGGTTAATCTGATTAAGGATGATGGTGAGGTAATACATTTTAACAACCCTAAGGTCCAGGCCTGTCTACAGTCCAATACATTCGCTATCACAGGCCACGCGGAGACCAAACGTTAGTTACATTCTATATATATTTAATTATATATTGTATTATATACTCTTATGTATGGTGTATGTCAATCATACATCTGACATAGAGTGTTCCAGTGCCAGTGGCGTAGCGAGGCAAAGTGCCGCCTGGGGCAAAATTTTTTTTTGGTGGAGTTGATGGCCTTTTTCTTTTGCTCGTTGCGCTCACCAGAGATGTAATAATATTACTATTTTAAAAAATTCCGCTCCAGAGCAAGTGCCGCCTGGGGCGATTCGCCCCCCTAGCTACGCCACTGGATTGTTCCATGTTGTCCCTGATCTCATTGTCGGATGATGAAACAGACCGTGCTGTGTGTACATTGGCTGGGCCAGTGGGACTGTTGCTTGTCAGGCATCTCAAGTGGATTCCCAAAGATACATGATTCTTATTCCAGGGCTCACCTGTCACTGATGTAACCATTGGGCCAGGAATCTCATTAAAGTCTGTCTTGGTCTGTCAGTGCTAGGTAATGTTGTAGTTAATCTATATGTTGTTATTATTGTGCTGGTATTTAATAATCAACAGCACTTGTTCAATGGGCTATAGCCATAGATATCCTATAGAGTGGTATATATTGAAAAGATATATGGGAAAGACAAATAAACGGCTATGAAAACTTTACAAAAATATAATTAGGTCCCTACATTCCGCCAGAGATATTATACTTCCAGTTTGAAGTGTTTACGAATTCATACAGTGTTATTATGAGCTCACATTTCAACAGCAGCAGAAAGATTTCTTGTTGCCGTGGAAGCACAAGACATTTTTGTTCTATTCTATGTAATATTCTCTGGTTGTTACAAACTTGTTCCTTTGTTGGACAAACTGCATTATTACAATTAAATAGACACCTTCATGTCTGTGCACTGTACTTCCTTTAATTGTTGACATTGCAACTCCAGAACCAGAAACCAGATGAACATATGAGTTAATTATAGTCAATTTATTTAACTGTTTGTGTGTGAGCAGAGATCACGGACCTGTTGCCGTCACTGTTGAGTCAGCTGAGAGCTGAGAACCTGACCTCGGCTCTCAAGAAAATGTCGGCTGCTGGCGACGGTTAGTAGCAATCAATCAATTAAACCATAGTTGTGAAATACTTATTTTATGTATTTTATAATTTTGAATAATACGTGTATTTTACTGTTTATTATTTTGCCGAATTTCCTGTATTTTATGTATTTTATTTTTTTGAAAAAATCATGTATTTTACTGTATTTTATTTTCACTTTCCTGTATTTCACAACTATGAATTAAACTATGATAACGGTTTAACGTCCGTATCCTTATCCAGGGATGATGTCAGGGACATCAATCAGTCAATGCATGTATTTGTGAAGCTCACTTCTCCTAAGCATCCACAGTGGGCTGGAATAAATAAGTATACAATTAGCCAACTGTCACAACTGTTGTGTCAGTCTAGACCACTTTAAGTCTGGAGCCTGACGATCCGAAGCTGGGAATATCTAAAGCCAAGAACATCTGAAGCCAGGAATAGCTGAAGCCAGGAATAGCTGTAGCTATAATTATAGCTGAAGCTATCCTAGGGGTCAAGATTATGGGGTAAAGTAGCTTTGACTGTAGCCACTAGTGGATGGTGAAAACTTAACGGATCGGTCTTCACACAGCCTTAATATAATTATCTCCTACAGCATCTGCTAATAAGAAACTGATTTAAAATATAAATATGCTGATTAGTTTCTTTATCTGAAAGGTTATTTAAAGCCGAATTTAACTTCATATTTGTGACAGGGAGGCTACATCAGTGCTGGGCGAGTCCCGGGATTCAACCGAGTGCCTATGGGAACCCAATCTAGATGGCTAACGTTTTTGCCAATGATTATGGGCGTTCATTGACTTTAGATGTCTTTGATAGATGCGCTATGGCTAGGGTTAGGTCTAACCCTAGCCATAGCCCTAACCCAGCGATATGAACCACTGCAGATTTTAGACAGAGCTCTAAACTCAATGATCTACTGTTTATATTGTAGGAGGAGCAGGTAAAGATGATCACGTGGATGCTGCAGCGGAAGCAGATGATGATGAAGTGCCAGGTGAGTGTGTGTAGATATAGTGTTTAGTCAGGATTAAAGTTAGAGATGCCACTGAGGCAATACTAACTCCTTGTGCACAGCTGATCCTGTTTCTAAGCATTTTCAGCAGACAGGTGACAATTGTCATTAATAGACTAAGTACACAGTAATATACTGAGTACGCAGTAATATACTGAGTACGCAGTAATATACTGAGTACGCAGTAATATACTGAGTACGCAGTAATATACTAATTGCTTTCAATTAACCGACCTACGAAAGGATGAAGAGCTGGCCTGTTGTATATCCTAGACTAGACTCTCTTGATTAACTCAACTGAGAATCTTAATCTGGATCTTATACACAAAGTTTTGACACAAATTCCCCTACGCACTAATACTTACAAGGAATATCGGGACCAGAGGAGTTTATTAATTTCTGTTCTAGCCATTGTTAGATTGAAACAAGTGTCACTGAATGCTAAAAAAACTTCATTGTTTTAATATTAAAAGAATTTTGATAAAATAAGTTTAGTTTTAAAATTTAAATAATCTTGATGTCTTCAATTTCAGTACATGGTCACCCGCAATGCAAATGTTGTACATTTACAAATCTATTGTATTATTGTATATACAGGGTGAGTTTCTTTTTAAACCGCGGGCGAAATTTCAATAACTTTGTCAAAACTCAAGATATTTTTAAAATATCGTCAGGATATGTAGAGGAGGCTTTTCCACATCTAACCTTCAAATTTGGTAGAAAAATATTAATTATTAAAAAAGTTAGTTTCTACAGAAAAAGTCAAAAAAACATATTAACATAGCTTATTCAATAGCCGTATGGTACAATATGGATCGAACAGGATAGTCAGGAGTTCGTCAAGAAGGATTAGTGACCATCAAACTCACGTGAGCTCAAAACTTTCGAATACCACGTCTGGGGCGAAGTACTTGAGAGACACAAAGTGTTCATTTCTAAAGGCTAAGAGCACTCCATCAGGAGTGGAGAGAAAAAATAAAAAAAATAAAAAAATTGCGCCACCTAGCGAAATATTATATCAAACATGTGCGGTTGTTACGTGTAAAAGCAATATACAAAGAATTTTTAAACCAACCAACGCTCCATATTGTACATTATGGCTATTGAATAAGCTATGTTAACATGTTTTTCTTACCTTTTCCGTAGAAACTTCAACTTTTTAAATAATTAATATTTTTTGACCAAATTTGGAGGTTAGGTGTGGAAAAACTTCCTCTATCTATCCTGAAAATATTTTTTAAATATCTTGAGTTTTGACAAAGATATTGAGATTTCTTTCCCGTAGGTTTTTTTTAAAACTCACCCTGTACATGTATGTTGTCCGCTAACAGTCGATTTTATAATTATAGTGTTTAAAAGTTTATTAACTTATTTTCAATTAAATGTGTGCATTGTTGTGTCACAGATCTCGTGGAGAATTTTGATGAGGCGTCTAAAGCTGAGGTGCAGTAGAGAGACTTAGAGAGATACAGGGAGAGAGAGATAGAGACATGACGAGTGAGACATAGAGAGAGAGATAGAGAGAGGAATGACAGAGAGAGAGAGTGATATATAGACTGACAGAGAAGTGTACAAACGCTGTACTCAGACTATGCTGTCTATTGCTACAAATACTTCTATAGATACATGTGTGTGCATGTTTGTGTAACTGTGTCGTGTATTTGTGATTTTATGCTGGTTTGTACATGTACAAGACATGAATTATGTGTGTGCTGTATGTGTGACTGCACATCAATATGTTTGTAAGTAACGTATCATAATTAATGAATTATGTGTGAATGACGCGCGATCGTTCTCCATACTTAATAATAATTGCATTACTGTGTGTGTCCCTCTTTATTATCATGTGATAAGGGTGTTCAACATAGATTAACTTTCACATCAAATACCAGTAAGCCTACAATTTATTGTCGACTGAGCACAGAAGTGAAATCTTGACACTGTTAAACTCTCTGCAGCAAGATGAATTTAATGTCCGGTCTAATCCCTGACATTGCCTTTGGGTGAGGAACTGGACGTTAAATCCTCATTGTACTGTAATATATGAATAGTTAATACCTACATAGATATATAATTGTAGTTCATTAATTTAATAGATTGAATTGATAGGTATATTTAGACGGGCCAGTTGTTTGTATAGAGTTCTGGTATTTTGTGCATAGTACCTGAGTTTTATAGTTGCACTTGTGGTTGGAGTCCCAGGCTTACCTGTCACTGATGTTCTGGCTGCAAAACTGACGTTAAATTTGGCTTCAGCCTCTAAAGAAGCTTGATGATGAGAGATTGTAGGGGAGAGCTGGTGCATTGGTTGAGTGTGTGCCTCAGAGTCAAGTAATTTGGGATCTATTCCCAGGTCCGTCGACAAGGAATATAATAATCCCTGTGCATCTGGTAGGTTAGTTGAATATCTGTGCTTGCTGCATGATGCGCTACTATTGCAGAGGTACAATTAATCGTGGGGCGGTTAAAAAATAATTATGCACAAGAAAGCATCTACAAAAGGAAACTGGCATGACTATTTGTCATGTGTGAATATATACAGAAAAAGACATGTAATACTAAGCATGTGCTGGGGAAATGGGAGTTGAGCATTATTTGATTGATTGATTGATTGTGTCTGCGTGTGATATTAATTTATATGAAATACTAGCGACTGCTTTGTTGATGTTATATTGACTTTCACAGATCAAAGATTTTAAAAAGATAACCAGTTTAAAAAGATAAACAGTTTTGATATTGTTTGATTTATTGACCAATCAGTGGGATTCAACATCAGTTATACAGTTTGATAGTTGTATTCAGACAAAGTTAATACATGGCTAGCAGTGGCGGTGCCAGAAATATTAATATGGGTGAGAGGGTGCAAAGAAAAATTTAGGGTGGGTGTTTAGCATCAATAATCATCGTTAATACTTTTACTGGGAAGTCTTCGAGGGGGGGACAGTTTCTAGGGTGGGGGGGATTCGACCCCCCCCTTGCGCCGCCACTGATGCCTAGAAATGATACTTTAATTACTTAGACAATAATTATGATTATTGCTTGCACTGTGAAATTGTATGCGATAAAATCAACAATAAATATACAATGACACATGTATACAGGGGACCACATAATCATAATCACACGAATATACTTCTACCAATAAATAGTAGATATATGAAGAGCTAATCTACTCTTCGTTATTGATAATTATATAATCAATCAATGCCAACTTAAAGTCCGTTTCATCATCTGCTGATGACATCAGGGACGTCTCTAACAGTCTCTAACAACATTTGAACAACCAGCCTGTCCACTCAAATAGGACTGGCTGAGGTGACAGCACATCGGTTGAGTGTACAACTCTGGTTCCATAGTTTCTACGGTTCTAATCCCAGGGCTCATCCATCACTGATGCTGACGTTAAATTCGGCTTTAGCCTCTAGTAGTACGAGCAAATTGAGCCGTGGAATGTTAATGTAAAGCTGCAACAAATCAGTTCACAGACGAATTGCGACAAAATATAAAATATCATCAATCCTCCAAAATCATATAACCTTAATGACACTGAAATCGATCAAAATATTAAAGTAAACCATAGTCTTGCAGAACCCCATCACAAATGCACAATACCAGAAAACAAAATATTAGAAATGCAAGCTCCAGAAATCCACCACTCAGAATAGACGCTTCTATCACAATTAAGAACTAACAAGTCACCCTTCCTTTTATCCTACTTACACAAAATTAACCCGTCTGAACACCAATCACCACTCTGCCCCCTTTGCTCTGACCAAACACATGACACAATACACCTCTTTCAATGCATACAAATACAGACAACACTTACTCCAATAGACTTATTGAACAATCTCTAACTGCTGGATACCTGGCGGCGAGCCCTGGAGGAGCGCTCCCAAGGACGAAGATAAAGGGGATCAGCACCACGGCTGATCCTTGGGTGGGCAACAACAACAACACGACATGCGACAACTCTACATCAGTGGTTTCAAGGCGCACCAGCCACGGACACTTGTGTGGAAATATTTAGATAATATTTTAACTACAACGTAATTCATGATAATTTTTTGTAATAATTGACAGTTTATTTTCACAGCAAATAAATATAATTACATGATGCTGTAAATAAATTAGTATTTTTTAAAAGATTAGTCTCTGAAACTAGTAGATTGCATATTGTACACATTTCATAGCAAACTATTTATTACATTGTTATATGCAAACACAATGAAAACAAAATATTCATGATAATAAAATGAAAGTTTAATGTCCATTTCCTCATCCAGGGATGATGTCAGGGACGTTAAATGAAAATGAGAGCCTGGCGGCTTGCCCATCGATTCAGTTTGGCAGCCCCTGCTCAATATCAATAATTAACTAGTGTAGATTTCAGGGGTGCACAACAAGCGGGTCGCTTGCGGCCCTCAGAGCCTTGCCGTAGTCCCGCCAAGAGCTGGTGTGAAATAAATATTTAGAATAAAATACTTGAAAGAGAAAATAACGTAATTTCAAGCGGGTGCGAGGCCCATCTGTTACAATGGATGCCTATTTTTAGTTTGATAGTTGACCTAGAAAAAATGTCATTTTTTTCCCCTCGAAAGGAAAACAGAGCCCGCCCCCTGCATGCATGGTGAAAAGATTAGTGCGGCCTACATATCAATTTTTATGCGACCCTTTGGCTCATTGAGGTTGCGCACCACTGGTATATTTCATTACATATCATTACACAAAAGATTCAAAATATATTATGCTTGCACTATATAAATAACATCTTGCATTATTTCACAACTCTATGTAGAAAATAACATCAGTCAAAATGACCCAAGCACTGGATGATGAAGAAGAGTTGGTCATAGAGAATTTAACGTTCGTTTCATCCTCTGCTGATGACATCAGGGATGTCTCCAACAACATGTCAAGATGCCGGCCTGTCCATTCATATGAAACGACAAATATACACGACAAGAGGTTTATAACATTTTGTATACAGCGAATGTTGGAAGAAAATCTAACAGATTACAACATAATTAATTATAAAGATTTAACGTCTGTTTCCTCATCCAAGAATGATTGTCAGGATCATACAAACGAGCTACAGATGATCTAACTACAGATGTGTTAGTAAAGCATGGAATGTTAACAATGGACAAAATATAACACATTGCACTCTCCATGCTAGAATAACATCAACTATTATTAAATGGGAGATTGAGACTTTAGCAATAACTCAATACTCCGATAAGGACATCATCAAATGCTGTCTAGTTCTATGTAATTAAAGCTCCATATGTTAAATGCGTTGGTTTAGCATCTCACCCTGGTCTCAGAGATACTTGGTTCAAATCCAAGGGTCAAATTCACCCGTTACTGATGCAATCTTTGGGCCACAAAGTGACGTTACCTTGGTTTGAGATTTTTAAAGAGTTCTACATATTTTTATAGTATTGCTGGGCCGCAGCAATCGGTCAGCAAGTACACAAGTAAACTCAGTGATAGGAAAGCAGCACTAGTGATACAAGTAGTAATACAACTAGTGATACTAGAGATACAAGTAGTATGACAGATAGGCCTACATTGCAAGTCAACAAATCATTGATTAGCATTGATAAAAAGATAACACTTGTTCGAGACTCCTAAATCTTTGATTTGAAGAGAAAAGCAAGGCGTTCAGATGATTTGAACGCATCCGTAATGATTTCAACTCTTTGATTAATTAGTCAGAATATCTTAAAATGGTAAATGCTGTAAGGTTCAAAAATAATTAATCAAAATTATTATCTAAAGTATCTCTTGTGAAATAGTTAGCTGCCATACTCTCCCAATCACGTAACACTAATGAATCATAACACTAATTAATTGTAGCACTAATTAATCGTACACTAATTAATCGTAACACTAATTAATTGTAGCACTAATTAATTGTAGCACTAATTAATCGTACACTAATTAATCATAACACTAATTAATTGTAGCACTAATTAATCATACACTAATTAATCGTAACAGTAATTAATCGTAACAGTAATTAATTGTAAACTAATTAACCATAACACTAATTAATCGTAACACTAATTAATCGTAACAGTAATTAATTGTACACTAATTAACCATAACACTAATTAATTGTAACACTAATTAATCATAAAACTAAGTAACTTTAACACTAATTAATTGTAACTTGTAACACTAATAAATCGTAACACTGACTAATCGTCTGTAGATTAACCTCTCAGCATCAACGTGAACAATGTTACTGAACGTCATCACTACGTCAGAGTGGTCATTATTGCCAGCAGGGTCATTAACCCCACATTACCCTATGTTTGATATCCACACTGCTTAAATGGGTCTGAAACAAGCATCTGATGCATCCTGACCTAATATAGATGTCCACATTACAGCAAAGATACAATTAATTATTGACTGGTATAAAAAAAGAAGAACAAATATTTGAATTTCAGAAATTTAACTCTGTTAGCACTTGTTTATGACATGTGTGAATATTGTAGCCAAAAAGTCATTAGCATTATTATCACTACTACCCGGCTATACCCACAACTCTATCTAGCTGACCACACTATCTAGCAGACCACCACTAGTTCTCCTGGGTTCTCTCTTCCACACTATGACGGTGCCCAGTGTGTCACACGAGGCCAGCAAACTCTCGTCGTGACAGAAAGAGACGTCGAGCACTGGTGCGCTATGGCCCTGCAATGTGTTGATGCACGACTTGGCCGCCTCACGCTCCACGTCAAAGAAATACACGCACGAGTCCTCACTGCCTGATACTGTGAACATCAATCAATCAATCAGGATTTAACGTCTGGTTAGCAATATTGCCTAAGTGTAATATATTTATACACCTTTCAGTAAAAATTTTTACCAAATTCCACCACCAACTATAACCCTAAAAAGTAAAGAAAACAGGACGATCACAAAAATAATGAAATGTGTATAAATATGTAACATGGGACATATAGTGTCTGGTTCCACACCCGAAGGTGTTGTCCGGGAAATCATAAAGCACAAACTTCTGTGCTGTGCAGTCACGGCAGAAAGATTATCCTATAATTTTATTGAGCAGCTTTTTGTTCTCACTCTCTATAGTTGATTACAAACAAGAAGTGGCAACGACGTACTAGAAAGGCCTATGTATGCAGGCCTACAGCTAAGCTGCTGCAGCCAATCACGAGCTACAGCAGAGCAGCTGTTGCTGCTGTGTTTTCAAATAGCCGCTGTCTGAAATACGGATCGTTTTGTTAACTCATGTTAAAGGGCTAATAAGATAATTTGCTTGGGATCTGCTCTTTAAATGGTACAATTATTATATCCAATGTCTATCTATCAGATGGTCGTCACGACCCTTGTGGACATAACCGCAGGAAACCTCGTCTATCCGCCTAACCAGATACCAATTCTCCGTCGAGCATCAATTCAGCACGCACCCAACATAGTCAGGAGAGAAAACAGGAAGGGTTTCAAGAGTCCTTAGAGTCCTGGAGATGGTAAATTCTCATGAACGAAAGTCCACTAGTGGTTCCCAGCCACAGAAATCCTGCGAATTGAATCCATTGAGTCTAGCCAATTATTTGAATAGACGAGCTCTTGCAGTTTGAAGTTAGGAAGTCACATTGGTGGTCTCTCTCTAAAATTTTTTTGCATGTGGAATTCTTTGTTAAAATTAGCACAAAAGTTCTGTCATCTGTGTAATACAATGAGTAACCAGCACGTAGGAGCTAACGATCTGTAATTACCTAAACACTCGCTAAGAGTGCTATTGGCAGCAAGCAATTGATTGATGGATTGATAAATTGATTGATTTATTAATTAATTGATTGGTTGACTACAGACCAACACAAGCTAAAAGATTGAGTGATTGATTGATTGATTGGCTACAGACCTACACAGGCACCTTTGAGGAAGGAGATGAGAGGACAGAAAGTACTTCTGATGTTGAGAGTTCTTTGTTTGATTGGAAACTTTCTCTTTAGCACCAGGTTACCGTCCTCACTCACTATCCTACAACATGTAAACTAGTATGTCACACGGACCTATATAGACAGATAACTATGGCACACGGACCTATATAGACAGACAGATAACTATGTCACACTGACCTATATAGACAGAGAGAATTAGCCCTACAGTTAACCAGTAGACAGATAAATATGTCACACTGACCTATATAGGCAGACAGCATTAGCTCTACAGTTAACTAATAGACAAATAACTATGTCACACTGACCTATATTGATAACTATGTCACACATACCAATACAGACAGATAACTATGTCGCACTGACCTATATAGACAGAGAGCATTAGCTCTACAGTTAACTAGTAGACAAGGGTCTCTAGCCTCTCTGCTGATCCAAGCTCTCACAGACAGACAAGTCACTGCGTGGCCCTCACATATCACTATCCTACACAATCAATCAATCAATCAATTAATCAGTCAATCACAATCAAACACATTCTTTTCTGATGACACCTTCAGATGAGAAAATTTAGGTCAAATCCTCGTCATAGTGCATAGAATCAATAGATTGACGGTGAGTCGATTGATTTATGGCTGATGATAGAGGACAGCATAAATAGTGAGAGAGAGCGAGAGAGACAGAGAGAG
>JAQFZF010001854.1:0-13314 GCA_034695365.1 Enchytraeus norvegicus
TTTACATCCATTTTCACGTTTACTGCCTGTATGTACTGCTTATTCTGTCTTGTCGTGAAATAAAGAAATCAATTCAAAATTCAATGCAATGACAACTGCACTTTTATAATTTATAATTTTATTTTTTATTTGACGCTGTACATCGTTTAAAGAAGCGTTTTTGTCTTGCTTATTGATTTAGAAATTGGATCTATAAAATAAATGTTCACTCATTCTGTGGAAGACAGCAGCACTACATGTAGATGCATCTGTGGCGCTGTTTTGTTGTCATTGCTGTTTTTGCTATGATGAAATGTACTGATTTCAGTAGAAATATGTTGTCAAGACATCAGTAGTTACTATAGGTACTAATTAAACAAAGTAAGATCTGAAGTGAGATTTGAACCTGGAGCCTGTTGACCAGGAGTTGAACGTTCTGCCTCACTGTCACTCTCTCTCCCTCACTCATTACTCCCAACAGCTGATCTCCTCCAGCCAACAAATCTCTCTTCCTCTCTTCCATCTTCTCGCTCTCTCCTGCTGACTTCAACTTCTAAAAAGAATATAACAATACAGTCAGGATTTAGAGTTCGTTGCCTCGCCATCACGCGTTCAGCAGACATACTGTCGAGGCTTATTCACTAAAGCAGACAAACAAAGAACCATCTGCTTTATTGACAAAGAACTGTAGCCTAAGTATTTAATTAACTATTCCGATTGGTTTATGTGATAGCAAATTGGTCAGGATCACCACAGCTACGATATCTGATCATAACTCTGACCAACATCTACATCAGCATCATGGTCGTGTCAATTCAACTGAGACCAATCGAGGTCTTTGAGTTCTAGAGGAAGAAAACAGCTCTACCAACTCTGGCATCTCATTCCTGGCTTACATGAGAAACTCTCCTTAACTAAATAAATAACGACTTTGCGCTCGTTTCCTCACCAGTGCACCTGTGTGAGGTCAAAGTCTAGACCACTTTTACAAGATCTGTTACTTATCTTTAATCTTTAAAACTTTAGGCCTACTAATTACATGTAACTAATTAGGAAATTACATCCCTGATATCGTCGTCAGATGATAAAACGGACGTTAAATTCGTATTGATTAATAATAATAGTGTATGCTATTGATCTCGTATTGATTGATTGATCTTGTATTAACTTAACTTAACTTAACTGAATAATTCTGGTTGAGGAAGCAAGGATGACTTGTAACACCAGTCTACCCCTCTGTTGTGCTTGTCAGTATGAGACCTATATTGATTGATTGATTGAAATAAATAGTTAATTTCAAGATGATGAAATAGCGTAAACTACCCCACTGTTGTGCTTGTCAGTGTGAGACCTAGACGGATGTTGTATTACCTGTATATGAGGCAGTGACACTGAGCTTGATGTGAGGAGCTTCTGAGACTCGTTGATCCAGGTCTCTATGGGTTCAGCTCTCTCCTGCAGGGCGCTCAACAGAGTCACGCCTTCCTCTAGTCGTCTCTCCCACTCTTTCCCTTGTGTGTCACAGTCCTGCACAGACAGTGCACAAATAAGATTAGTGTACAGCTTGTGTAATCTGCACTATCTGTACACACAAACAATATTAATTTACAGCTTTAACAGATTTGACAGAAGTAGACGCTATTTGTGCACAAAGCTAAAGCAGCTTTCGATTTCTGATAGAGCTAAGAGCTATGCTTAGGTATCTCTGTCATGCTACAATGTATGATCAATGTTTGATGTAAAAATGAATAATCTAGCCTGGCTAATGACTGATACAAAACTACAAATGGATGTAGGGGGGACTCAGGTGGAACCTCAAGCTAGCATAGATAAACCAACCAATCACATAACAGTTATATAAACCAACCAATCGCATAACAGCGTAGCCTCACCTGTAAGCTAGCCTAGATAAACCAACCAATCGCATAACAGCCTCACCTGTAAGCTAGCCTAGATAAGCCGACCAATCGCATAACAGCATAGCCTCACCTGTAAGCTAGCCTAGATAAGCCAACCTATCACATAACAGCCTCACCTGCAAGCTAGCCTAGATAACCAACCAATCGCATAACAGCGTAGCCTCACCTGTAAGCTAGCCTAGATAAACCAACCAATCACATAACAGCCTCACCTGTAAGCTAGCCTAGATAAACCAACCAATCACATAACAGCGTAGCCTCACCTGTAGATGCTGGTTGAGATTCTTGATGGTCTGTGTCATGTTACTACAGCTGAACAGTTTCTGTGTGTCCCGTGTGTTCCTTAAAGATTTGTGGACCCTCGTCTGACTCTCTAGTACCTTCCTGTACTCTCCCATAGCTTGAAAGTACTCCTAAATATATAGTACAATAATACTAGTGTACTCACTAATACCTTCCTGTAGTCTCCCGTAGATAGAAAGTACTCCTACATATAGTTAAATAATACTAGTGTTTAGTACAATAATACTTGTGTACTCTCTAGTTAGTCTAGTACCTTCCTGTAATCTCCCATTATAGAATTAAAGTACTCCTACATATAGTACAATAATACAGCGATTAGTGTGCACACTAGTATCTTCCTTGACAGTACTCCTACATATAGTAGGCCTACAGCAAAAGGAACATCTAAGACCACATGTGACATGCATACATTGCAGACTGCAGAGCATAGCGCATGCGGTAACCACGTTTCGACAGCTTGCAATCTTTATGGGCAATCTATCTTTCAATCTAGATTGAAACTGTTGAAATATGATGTACGGTACTACACAACAATTTTGATCTTCTCTCACACACGATACATAATAAAAAATTCTTAAGTAGAATGCCAGCAACAAGAAATCTGACAAATACTCTGTGAAGCAGGAAAACTTTAAAAAAAAAATCAAATTATGAAGAATGTTTAACTACGCCAGCACTAATGTATATAAACATGGAGATTAGAGAGTGCACCTTGTGTTTAATCAGCCTTTCCTGGATGAGGCTGATATCACCATCGACCCTGTGAGAGTCGAGCAGTTGATCAGCTCCCGACACCCAGTCACCCACCGACCTCAGGCCCGCCACCAGTGACTGCACGGTCTGTACGTGTAGGGCTAAGAACCTACTCCTCTCCCCTCCCTCTCTCTTTATCACCATAAGTCTCTCCTTTATTCCTCTCAACTCTCCTATATTAGCTCTGGTCTCCTCTTCAGAGCCTGTTGCAGCCAAACTCTGCGCAGCGCTTGATGTCATCTTGAACTGTCCCTCCACGTCCTTCAGCTCTGACAATATCATCTTCAGAAAAACATACATTTTATTATAAAGCGTGATTAATCAGTATGACACGACAAGCGATAATAGATAGTTATAATTATATATACAGGTGCGTCAATTGCAAGATAAGCGAGTGCAACACTGCAATCAAATGATCAGCTGCAGCAAACTTACAGTAGGGAAGATACTCTCAATGGATTAGCATACAACTGTATAAAATAGCCAATACATGTACAGTAGCATTTACCTCACCTTACAGCTAGAGTTGTAGTCGATTATATTGGTCACGAGTACATGAAAATTGAGGCGCCCTGTATGGTAAATGTACGATTAATCATGGAGATAGCAAACAAAATAACAATATTTTGATACATCTACATAAAATTACATCAAAACAATATTTAAACTTTAGAAGTTTAATTTTAAATTATTCAATTCTAAACTCATATTTATTAAAAGATAAGGAATTTGAAATTAAATCTGAGAGTGTTGCTCACATTTAACTGATTGAAATGTTCCTCCAAGTCCTCAGCTTGTATCTGATTGGTGGGCGCCACACACGCCTCTGCTCTCACTAACCAATCATTGAGTCTAGCCACGCCCTCCGTATACTGCTTGTGCTGCTTCTGAGACTCCTCACTAGTAATACTGGTCAGCAATCTCTCCCACCTCTCACTGATTGATCGTACCTTTTCACTTATCTCCTTACCTATAGGTTTCTGTGAGACGCCAATTAAGAATTCTGCAGACTGTTTGAGACGAGCTATACTTTGTTCCACTAACTGAATGTCTTCTTTCTGCAAACAACAAACGTCATATACTTATTAAACCCACCAAGACTGTGCACTATCGGAAGTAGGCTTAGATGACAAGAAATGTTCCAAACTGTGGTAGAAACTGTTGAGAAATTAGTTTAGTTATATTATAGCTGCCCAGGCATAGAAGTAAATTGATCAATTTCAGTGGAATTTGATGCCAGCTATGAGATCTATTTCGGCAGCTGATGAGCTAATTCAGTCCTTCTCATGCATAGCAGTATTTACAATAATAATCACGCACTGCAACACGTACATGTCCACAGAGAGCTTGGCATGTACTACCTGTATGATCTTGAGCTGCTGTGGTAGAGAGTGTCTCTCCAGCCACTCAGTGCTCCACTCCAAGCAGCTCTGGAAGGTCTGCCAGTGATCAACCACCTGAGTCAGGTCATCACCAACAGCCTTGAGGTCTGCCCTGACCTTGACCCATCTCTCAGACACATCAACCACATCACTGTGACCTCTCTGTCTCACAGAGTCCCACCCAGATCTCTCTTCCTCTACACAAGTACAACACAAGTACAACACCACAAGTACAACGCAATACAATACCACAAGTACAACACCAGCACAGGGGCTTCATATGCACAGCCAGTTGTATGGATGAATAAGTCATTCGATAGTGTTAACGTCATGAGCAGCACAGTCGCCAGGCTGATTTCAACATTGTACGACTTTTCATCGGCATTAAAACTAGAAGAATAACTAAGATGTTAATCGAATCTGAGACTTTCAGCTTAATGCAGGTATGGCAGAAGCCAGTAGCTACATCGGTTAGGTTTCCGACTTGGGATCAGTATGTGCGGGGTTCGAATCCGAGGCTCGCCCGTCACTGATATCTTTGTCAAGAGATGAAACTGACGTTAACTTTGGCTTTTAGCTTTTTTTATGCTAACGATACATTTATTCAATCTCTATTCAATCTCTTACAATCTATAGCGTTGTGTTAGGATTAATGTGACTCTCCTAACTCGTAGTAACACAATACAAGAGTCACAGATTCTGACCTGCAGCAGTGTTGGAGACGTTGTCCAGGCCACTGACACTCTTCTTGTACTCCTCCATCAGCCTCTCAACCCTCTCCACCACTCTCTGTCTCTCTACAAACTCTCTGTACTCCTCTAATACTGTCTGCATGTCTGTCTCCCCGCCCCTCCCTGTGTCTGGCTGCCTGTAGCTGTGTGTTAGCTTGTGTTCTATCAGCTCTAGTAGAGCTCTGAGACGATACTGTAAGCGCTCGTGGCTCAGTCGGGCCTCAGTGAGGGAGCTGAGCCTGTCTAGCTCATCACACTGCTCACAGAGAGCACTCAGCTGTTGTCTGGGCAGCACCACACCCTCGTACACACCACTGGCGAGGTACCTCTGTAACTCTGTGCGCTTTTCCGGCAACTCTTGTCTCAGGGTCTACAAAAGCAATCAAAAAAACATAACTTGTTACAGAGTTTGAGTCTCAGAACTAGAGCACACCAACGCACTAATACAAAATATAACATGAAATCATATATATCACGATATTGACACAAGCGATGTTATGCATAATTATCTTGAAATATCCTACAGACTGGAGGAAAGTAGATTAGTCGAGTGACGGTAAAAGCGCAAGTATCTTGCCAAATTTATTTAATAAGTACAAGTACAATAATAGTCTATCAGACATGTCCGGCGTCCGCGGCAGTTTATTTCTTCATAATAAGATTCACAATTTTCTGGCAAGCTTTGTTTGCGTCTATTATCTCTAAACTATTGCAAGTTATTTTTTCTGTTAAAAGAAAATAAATTTTTGTACTATGAATATTGACAGCCGTTGTCATCTTCAGGAAGTAAATTTCTAATAAATTAAACAGATATCCAGCAGTAGCCTAGTTTCAGTGACAACACTTGATGCTAACCTTGATCTCCTCTAGTTTCTCAGAGACGTTCTCTGCCCTCTGTTGACACGTGTCCTGCTCACTGTACAACACCCTACCCCCACCGCTCACACCATCCACCCCCCCGCAGTCCTGCATAAGCTCACCCCCACGGTACACCCAGTCACCCAGCTGTCCCAACCTACCAGGCAGACTGCTGTCCAGCTTCCATCTCCACACCCTCGTCCTGGCCACCGTGTGGCGCCACCTCTGCTCCAGGTAAGTGAACTTCTCCTGAGTGAGCACGAGCAGCTTGCCCGTACTATGCTTCAGCCTCAGTCTCTCGTATACATGGCAGCGCTGCCGTAGGTCCTCAGTGAATGTTAGTAGTTGCTACACACATACACACATACAGTCATACACATATACACACATACACATACACATATAGCAGCTTACCACTAGTGTGCTTCAGCCTCAGTCTCTCGTACATAACACAGCGCTGCCGTAGGTCCTCAGTGAATGTTAGTAGCTGCTCCACACACATACATACATGTACATACACACATACACACGTACACAACACACATTATGACATATACCTACACACATACACATACACAGACATACACACACACACACACGTACACACCAACATAACACAGCGTTGTCGAACGTTCTCAGTGAACGTCACTTCAACAGTTGCTGCACAGAAGCGCGTCATCGTGAATGTCTCTCTTAATTTGTCGTAATAGTCTTAATTTTTAATTAATAAATAGTTAATAGTTTATTTATTTATTTTTTTTTTTTAAATTTTAAATTTTTATTTATTATTATATTATTAATAATTTTTAATAATTTATAAAAAAATTTTAATTCAATTATTTTCAAATTCAATTAAGAACGAATTAAATCGTCGCCCAGCTGCTCGAGATCTACTGGGTTAAAAGAACCACGAAAGCATACAGCGTTGAATCTTTGCAGAGTGATCGAGAGCCTTTGCCAAAGAAAAGAGGTCCTTTTATTTTTATTTTTATTTATTTTATTTAAAGTTTTATTTAAACTTTAATTATTTAAACTATTACGTATTAAACTATTAAATATTTAATTAATTAATTAATTTAATACGTCTTAATAGTCAAAGGAAACATGTATTAAACTAATAAATATTTAATTAATTAATTAATTTAATAAGTCTTAATAGTCAAAGGAAACTACTGAGGGAAGAAAGCATCAATAAGAAGAAACATCAAATGATAATAACAATAAAGTTCACCCACTACAACATACCAGCTATCAAATAAAACTATCTAGGATCAACATAATTTATATATTTATATCTACCGGTAATGGCTGCGCTTCTTGCTATAAAATCCTAATTGATTGATTGATTAATTGAAGTTATATGAAACATGAACTTAAATGAACCTTCACTTAATAGAAACTTCAACGTAGGGCTACTGTAACAGGAGGTAAATCACTAGAGTAAAAACGTACTATGAATATCTTTAATCCATAACTAATAACAGAAACACACCAAGTATTCTTGCTCACGATCCTTGACTGGACTATCGACAATCCTGAGGACTTCTTCAGCATGATCTAACCAACTCATTAGATCATCATACTCGCTCCTCTCTTTCAGCCGCTCTGACTCCGCCTGTGAACAATCAGGTTCAATTATTTACCACCAGTTGCTCAAGTATTACATTTAACAGCCAGTCACGTGACATTATACGTGTGCCATGACACAAGGCAGCGTGCAGAAAACATCACAGCAAGGAATGCAATAAAGTCGTCTCCCATTAACATAACTTGTGTCATGCCAAACACTATTGTATAGATAATTAATTGTTGCTGAGGAACTATCTCGATGATCGACCCTTTGCTCAGTTTGGATAGAAACTTTATTCAACTGGTCTTATGTAGTAGGCCCTAATGGCTACCTGTGCAGCTGTAATTTCTAGGCCTATACTAATATATCATTTAGGCGTCCGTAATAAATGATAAATAGTAATATATCTTGCTAGTAACCGACAGAAAACTTTATTAATGAATCTCCCCAATTGCTTCAGAAGTGAAAGTTTTAGAACACAGGCTTACATATCATTCCAATTGTTTCAGTATCTTAAAATGTCATAAGCCTATGTCAGTAGCCTGGCACTAGGCTACTTAAGATGGTAAACATACATGTGTACAATAGCTGATCACAAATATAAACATTAGTAGAATAAATGTAATATCTACTGAAAGTTTGAAACATGTGGAAAGGCATAAAATATTAGCATGGGCTGGGATAACAACAACAAATAACCAGAAACAGAATCACTGCAATGTTAACTAGGTCCACAATACTAACTAACTTAACTTAGACCCTACTTAACAATAATTTAGACTTCAGAGCTACATAACACGAAGCATTTGAATCTCACACATTCAATAACTTAGCAAGTTGACATAAAACTCTCACATTCATTATACCTTGATGATAACAAGAGAGATGATTATTCTCTACCGTCTCTCTGTTCCGGTTGAAAATATTCTGAATCGCGATTACAATCAAGATTTCCCAGGGAATAGAAACAATGTTTGTAGGGTACATTATTTAACTGTCAAATAGACGTGACTGTATTCTATAATGCTTGCAGTCTGTTAATGCTATGCTTGCCTATTACAGCATTAAATGCTTATATATAGACTGAACAACTAGTGCAGATTAATTGTTGAAAGTGTATCTAAAAAATATGATCAAACGAGAAATCATTTGAATTTTCCCATACACCATCGTGCGATATGCTCTTTACTAGATTAACTTGTCGCTAAATATTCAATAAGGTTGTGCAGTAGTTAAGATATAGACCTAAGTACTGTTATAACATGTATGCAGCCCAGGCCTATCGGTAGGACCATAGATTTAAATTATTGGCTTATAAAATTATCATGCACATTATATTATTATCTTAAAATGGTATCGAATTCAGATGATAACAATACGACGAGTACGCAACCCGTACTACTAAGACAGGAAGTTGATGTCATTTTTATTTATTTTACATTATATGTTATTTTTCTCTTTTTATTTATTTCATTTACTGAATTATTGTACTTTTGTTTGTTTGAACTGTTGTACTGCTACCATGTTAGTGAATAATAGACTATATATTAGCGGTATTCTGACGTTTGAGTTTCATCACAAGTACATACAGTTTCCTAATAAATTGAAATGTGAAAAGAAATTTTATTCCGCAGATAACCAACAAAAATGAAAACTAATCAATCAGTACACTTACGATTTTACCATTACAGAAAACACTACACCTACAGTAACTATCAAGAAACAAACAACACATGCCTTAATTAGTCGTGTTATTTTAACAGAAAGTCACCCAGTGCATGACATGCTGGAAAGGTTTTTGTAAGGTATCATTGACATGGGGCGAAGTGTAAGTGGACAATCAGCCGGAGTGACATGCCAATCATTGTCTCATGCTAATCACCTGATCCAGCCATCGAGACTTCTCTTCTTCTCCGTGATCAGGCTGACCAATCACGTTTCTTTTCTCATTCTCATCTCCATGACAACGATCTGGCGGACCAATAAGATTGCTTCTTTCGTTGTCGTAGGGCCTGATTGGTTCACGAAGATTACCTGAATCGATATCTGATTCCTGGTTGGTTATTAAGTGGGTCAGATATCTATATTTAGATCGCCGAGGGCGTGGCTGAATGAGCTGTCTGTAGGACGAATAGGAGCTGGTCGATGTGTGAAACTGGGTCAAGTTATCTAGGTCACAGCCGAAATTATGAAGCCTAACTCTATCTACTCTTAGATTCAGGTTAGGATCATCAAAGTCACTCAACTTAAATTCTTCTTCAGCGTTCAAAATTGCTCCTTCAGACCCACATAAGGAATAATTCTGCCTAGTTAGTGGAGTGTCATCAGTTCTTCTCTCTTCTCTTTGCGAAGCTCCTTCAGACCCACATAAGGAATAATTCTGCCTAGTTAGTGGAGTGTCATCGTCAGTTCTTCTCTCTTCTCTTTGCGAAGCTCCTTCAGACCCACATACGGAATAATTCTGCCTAGTTAGTGGAGCGTCATTTCCAGCTCTATTAGGATCTGTTTGCGAACATCTGTCCACATCAACACTACTCTTAGACCAGTCACTCATATATGAAGCTCTATCTGCAGTTCTATTACTGCTTGTGGAATGTAAATACAAGTCCATGCTTGAAGAAGACCTTCTATTGGTCAGATCGTCGTAGTAAGTTTGATCATCAGTTAGCCAATCAGAGGAGCTCGTAGGATGAACGCTGATTGGCCAATCAGACATAGAGCCGGTATGATAAGAGCTAGCTCTCTCTGTGCTGAGCTGGGAGAGGTTACCCAGTGACCGCGAGGCGTCAGTTAGATAACAACTACTGAAGTGTCCTGATGAGCTCAGATAACAAATATCTGTCTCGTTATCCGTTTCTGAGTCACTCTCACTGTAGGCTTGAGTACTGGAGGGGTGTGGAATGTAATAAGCAATGAGGAGATTGTCTCTCCACACCTCGAACTACATAATTATCATATTATAACACTCTCTCAGATATCTTAGTAACACTTGTACATGTAAATAATGCAGACCACAAATAAATATGGAAACTGACATAACACAAGTCATTTAACAAAGCGAGCAAACATCTACTCTTTGCTAGATAGATCATTATGCTATCAACTGTGGAACAATAAATAATTACATCACTGCAGATTATTAATTTACCCAAATGGATATTCATTATAATTCTTGAAAAAGGATCAATATCATTGTTAGAGTAAACAATAAAAAGACTAATGAGAGCAACAATAACTAGTGACTGTTGCAACATGATACTAAAGATGTCCACAGCTCTATCTGGCGAGATTAGCAGGTTCTTAAATCAGCTTACGCCTTTACAATGATATGAGATCATAGCATTTAATATTGCAAGCTAAATATACAGGCGATGTTGTCTCGAGCCGGCATTAACCGTAATGATTAATTTTTTTAATTTAACAAGTGACCCCCGTTCTCTTTCAGTACTTGGAACTTGCTAACCTCATTTGAATGGACCAGCAAGTATTGCCTCTGCTGTTGGAGACGTCCTGATACCGTCGTCAGATGATGAAACGGATGTAGAATCCATATTGATATTCTTGCTTGATTGATAAAGCATAGGAATATAACTTTGATGTATAACAGTTCTGTCTATTTATTATGATGAAGTCAGAAAATATTGAACTGGATATTTATTAGCTTCATATGCAATGGCGTCTAACCATGGGGATGGAGGGGGGGGGGGGAAGATCGATCTCCTAGGAAAAACTTGAGGGTTGAGAATCGTGTTTTTGGGGGGGAATCTGGGGGTTTAACCCCCGCCCTAGAATTTCCCAATACAAGTGGGGGGTTAAACGCCACTGCTAGAATGGAAAAAGTTTGAGCTATTATTAACAAATATTTATTGTAAGCTACAGCAAGTATTAAGTTGCTCAACACAACTTTGAGTAAAACATCCACATCATAGTTACATAAAAACTATATACTGAAGGAGAAAATTTCAGCATAGAATTACTTTCTTAGAGTCTAATAACAATACCAGCGACAACAAATCTACTAAAGTAATCAACAGGAAATGATCTGCATGTACAACATGTCCAATTGTCAGTAACCAATACAAGTATACGAAATGGAAGAAACGTGATTGGTCAGCCTCTTCACGGGGAAGAAGAGAAGTAATCGAATAGCAGCCTACACACTGTGGACAATGGACATGTATCCTCAGTGAATACTTCGCTTACCTGAATGTTACATAAACTGTACGCCTACACATGTAATAGATAGATGCTCACAAAATCTGTCATTAGGCATCATATATAAGGGGCTTTTGAATAATCATAAAGGAATAAAGAAAAGTATAACAAAATCATAAACAGAAATGGGTGAATGGATATGACTACAGACTAGGCAGTCTAAATAGTCACAACTCTATTCAAGAAGGTTATTGACATCTGTATTAATAGTAATGATAGGGTTCAAGGTGATTGAGACAATCTTCAGCACAAAGATTTATAAATACTGCATCAACTAATGATTCAAGGTTTTAAATACAATAATGACTGCACCATTAATTGTATTAGATACAATTATGACTGCATCATTAATTGTATTAAATACAATTATGACTGCACCATTACATCATCCACTACAGTAACTCAGGGCACCTTGCAGGACCGTCAGAGATGGACTCGGCTGAGACGCGAACCCTTGGCGTGCTGCTTATCGAGCAAGTGTGTTACCGACTACGCTATCCAACCGGGACTAGTAGTACGAGTGATTGATAGAAACGAATTATTTAGAGAATACAAACGTCTGCACAAAGAAGTAGAGAACTTAGATGGACATGATATTATATACTGTTCTACAGTGAGACATACCCGTGATGCTGCTGAGTTAGAGTCAGGGAAGTCTTGATCAGGGTTAGGTAACTTTGCGAGAAACTTGGCGACATACGTCATAATAGATCTCTCGTCTGGTGTCTCTACGTCCACGTCTAAGTAAACATACATACACACATACATATACACACATACACACTTAGCGACATACGTCATAATAGTGTCTCTACTTCTACTTCTAGGTACACATACATACACACATACACACACACATACACACGTGCATACTCACATACATACACACACACTTGGCGATATACGTCATAATAGAGCGTTCATCAGGTGTCTCTACGTCTCGGTCTACATACACACATACATACATACATAGTACACACATACAATTTTCGACAGACGTCATAATAGATCTCTCGTCAGGTGTCTACGTCTACGTCTACGTCTAGATACACATACACGCACACATACACACACACACATCATGACACATGCACATATACACACATACATACACTATTACACACATACACACACACATACACTATTACACAAATACACACACACATACACTTGGCGACATACATAATAATAGATCTCTTGTCACTGGTGTCTCTACCTCTACATACCAATATACACGTACATACATACATACACACACACACACACACACACACATTGAATGTAGTAAGTCATATTAGAGCTCTTCAGGGGTGCCCTTTAATATAAGTATGAATGAAATACTTATTAATGGTAGGCATGATAGCAGCTATGTTGATTAAAATGACATAAAATAATGAACTTATTCACAACGTACATGCATCGATATTGAAAATCTTAATTCTAATATTACATCTTCATCTTCATGTTCATCTTCAGACTACAGATACAGACTTACAAAACCTGCACACACTAGCACACATAAGCAAACATTCAAGCTTATCTAAAGCTCCTACCTGTGTCCACAAACATGTCTGCTATTGGGATATACATAACAACATTCCAAT
>JAQFZF010001855.1:0-13314 GCA_034695365.1 Enchytraeus norvegicus
TTTTTGCATGCTGGTGTTTGATATTATGGGAGACCATACAGTGCTGGCATATTCTAGAATGGGTCTGGTGATTGCACAATAGGTAGCTACTAATGTTTCATTTTGTTTTCCCCAGGTCATTGCAGTTAGTGATTTGAGAATGTTTATGGATTTACTGGCTGTAGTTTTAATGTTGTTGGTATGTTCCTTGAAAGTGAGTTTGGGATCAAAGGTGACACCCAGAATTTTTGGGTGTTTAGTGGTAGTGTTCAATTCAACATATAAATCACTTTGACTATCATACTCACAGTCTAAGTCGCTTTAAATGATCATAAACCTGAATATATATAATATGGCAGACCGGGAGTCGCAACTGTGGCCTCTTGAATTTTATAGTTATTATTAACTATGATAATTTATTTAGCAGTGTCATCACCGAAACTGGTCTTTGAGATGAATTTACAATAGATCAAGCAAAATAAGTATACAAATTAGACATATAATATGTTCAGACAAATATAAACTATCAACTGCAAGAGATGATACATAATATCAGACAATTAAGCCTAGGCTATAAAACTGGTATACCTAAGCCTCCTTACATTGCAGACGCACACCGGGATTTCTTTTCATGAAATCATATTAAATATTAGTCTAATGTAAATACAGTAGAGTAGAATACCCGTGTGACGCCTCATGTGAATCTTGAGAGCGTTGGCCTGTCGAAACTTCTTCTCACAGAGGGTGCAGGCATGAGGTTTACTGGCTCCACCTGCTGAATGGCCCTCCATGTGGTACTTCAACTTTCCTCTACTCGTCAGGCTGCAACATATACAATTATTATACATTCCGGTTGTTACCCAGTTGGATGGCCCAAGTCGATAGCAAGCTTGTTTGATAAGCAGGAGGTTATGGGTTCGATTCCCAGCCGGGTATGTTTTTGACAGTATCCTTAGATAAGGAAGCAGACGTTAAACTTCTTTTTTACATAATATAATATTCCATTTAGTTTCTATCACCTCATCGAATCTAGACTGAATAAGTCTTAGCGTTTTAGAACATTAAACGGAGAGACACATAATCTTGGCATTATGTGGCAAACTGATCAAAGAGACTGATGGTGACACTAGAAACAAACAAATGAGGAGTAAACGATCTGAATAACAGCTTACCAAAATAATTAATAGCATTTCAGAAGAGAATAAATACATGAAGATCAATAAATTTCATAGAACATGGCTCAGGGGTTAACATATGTGATATTTAACACGCTCCGTCAATTACCTGATTGGCTGCCAAATTCTAATTTTGTTTTCACTTATCCTACCCACGAAGGGATAGTGGGTTTGGTTGGCCCATTGTACATCCGAGATTTTACTCCCTGATTGACTTGACAGGGAATTGAAGTCTCGAACTCATGCGCATAAATTTGACACAAATTGGCCGACACGCTAACCCCTGAGCCGTGGTGAATGTACCATTGACTGTACCATTGTAACCATTGTAGACTGTACACTGTACAGTGTACAATGGCCTAACAGCTCAGCGATTTAATAGTAGTATAGTAGTAGTTTATTAACAACTTCATTGTGACATACGTACAAGTTACGGTACAACGTTACAGGCTAGAAATACAAAATACATACAATACAACGACAATAGAGCCTAAATTAGAAGCAGATAGAATTTGAGATTGTTGTCAACGATGGTTTTTAAAGTAACAATAATTATATCATCACGGATGATAATTTCACTAATGTCTGATATAAAATTTGTCAACATACCACTTTCCACACTGATGACAAATGAAGCACGGTAGATCAGCAGGCAGTCTAGACATGATTCCATTAGAGCTCAAAGTTGGTTTGATGTCTGAATGTTCCTTACGTATGTGCAGCCTCAGGTAGGAGGGTCTTGTGTACTTCTTGTCACATAGATCACACTGATGGCCAGAATCTGCATATACATTTGTATTAATTTGAAATTAATATTTATCTGTATCATTATTAGCCTATATAAATGAGTATCATAATGGTGATGTACTTATATATTGAGTACGTCACTACGGCTCAGGGGTTAGCGTGTCGGCTAATTTGTGTCAAATTTATGCGCATGAGTTCGAGACTTCGATTCCCTGTCAAGTCAGTCAGGGAATAATATCTCGGATGTACAATGGGCCAACCAAACCCACTATCCCTTCGTGGGTAGGATAAGTGAAAACAATTAAAATTTGGCAGCCAATCAGGGAATTGACGGAGCGTGTTAAATATTGCGATACCACATGTTGAGGATATCAATTAGCTCAGTTTAAGTATTAAATACACAGAGAATACACTAGTTTGCTAAATATTTATTTATTGAAATGATTTAGCGCATTTCGAATAAGGAATACAATACATATTTAAGAACCACACGGAGGTGCTTTATGGTAACCACTGAACAGTCTGACATCAGGCTCGGCATTGTTGGCAATAATGCTGATGAAAGAGTATAATATATAACACATATAAAATACACAAAGAATAAACTTTCAGTGCGACATAAAGAGTAGAATCTTACCGGCTTTGTGGCTCTTCATGTGAGCCATGAAGCCACTGCGAGACTGGAACACTGTGCCACAGAGGTAGCATATCCCCGACTCAAACGTTTTATATCTTTTATCCTTCTTCCTGTTCTTCTTCTTAGCCTAAACCATTCAAACATTTTTACATTCATTTTCTGATAAATACTACATGTATGTATGTTGATTGTTTGGGATGGGAGAAGGTCAAAGAAGATTAGGTGAATTTAGGTCGACCTAGACTAAGATGGTTGGATAAGATTGTGACATTGACAGGGAAGAAGAACTATAGAAGAATTGATGACTCTCACCCTAGACAGTTCTAAGCAAGTGGAGATCTTTTTCAAAATTAGCCAGTAAGGGTCGTACAACAACTGATAGCACAAGGTAATAAGGAAAATGTTGATAACATTGTTAATTAGATTTATGCAATTATATAATAAATTTTGATGATGCAGAACTTAAAACTGATGCCATCTAATTTTTTATTTGGACACTTCTTGACACACATGAACATTACGTTTTCTTAGAATTGAGTCAAATGACTAAACGTATATAGTAAAGAAGACAATCAGGAACCACCTAGGAAATAAAATATACCCACAAAGAGTTAAAAGTGCTCATACAAAAAGTACGAGTATATGAAGGCATGATATAAATAAATGGAAAGTACTTTTGATTGGATCACCATATTTGATTAGCCAATAGCGTTCAGTAATTAGCGAGATAGTAAACTCTGTGAAAAAAATTGTGCCTGAGACAGTCAAGGCAAAATCAAATCGCGAATCAAAAGCACCATCGTGATTTGATTTGGCTATGTGGTGATTTGATTTTAAAATATAGCGATTCGATTAGAGTTTTTTGAAACTTGATTTGCAATTTGAGCTAAAATCGCAGCCTTTTCACGCAAAAGATAACCTTAATTTTTCAGATTAAGTATGACATTAAACACCTTAATATTCCATGACAAATATATATATAAGTTTACTGAACAACTAAATTGAGAGCAACTAGGTATAACTATTTACAGTAGGCTAGCGTTCTGGATTCACTTAACGATAAGTGCATTTTTACCGATTCCAGAACTTGCGGTTCCGGATAATCGGTAAGCATTGGAGCGATTCCTATCCGCTTAATCGCAATTGAGGGTAGAATTATTAGGTAGTATTAAAATGAATGAATATTTATTTATATCATGATTTGTTAGTATATTTTATCATATTTATCATTTAGCATTTTTAGCGTTTTGGGGTTGAGATCATCAGCATATGATTCTAGTTGCACTCCGACAGGAGGTTGAGGTATGTCAGACATATAAAGATTGAAAGGTGTTGGTGAGAGAACGCCTGTGGAGCAAAGCTGTAATCAGCTTAACTCTAATCTTGAACGGTGAGCTCGATTATGTTGAGCCGTCTTGAAGAGAAGCCCTGTGCTTCTGAACCTTGAAGTTAAACACACACAAACCGATCTATGTCTTTATTAGCTGGTCTTTGCGTTTATTAAATAATGTTGGTGGAAAAAAATTAATCATTAGAAGTTAACAATGGACTCCATAATTGCTCTCCAGCAATATAATGAAATAGTCAGATATAACCTCGAATCATGTTTCCATGTTCAAAATCTGATGTAAGACATGTTACTTATTGCATTAAAGATTTTCATGAATACTTTCTTATAGAATTTTATGTATACTTTCCGTATTCTTTACACACTTAAATAATTATATATAATTAATTTTATTATACAAAGTAGTATTATTACATTCTGTAAATATTATAAATCCCTCTATTAAATCAATAGACTAAATCAATCGTTCCTGATGTCGTCGTCAGATGATGAAACGAATGTTAAATTCGCATTGAAATAATGCAATAAATATCAATTTTGAAAGCTATAATATCAATAAAATTTGTTTCTTGTTTTTAGCCAAGGGTAATATACAACCCAGTGCATTTTCATTAAATAAATACATAACAAATAAAACAAATTATAAAACGCTAACCTTTGCTGCGCTGTTCCTGTTCTCTGAGAGCCTCCACAAGTCGAGTGTCGACCATGAACGTGACATCAGTAATGCTATGCTCTGATTGGTTGTCCTCCTCCACTGCCTTGCTCTCATTAGTCGACGGCTCGATGGTAGGCGTGGCCTGGTGCCATGTCATCTTTAGAGTCTTGTTGTTGAATGACAGGCCCTCAATTGCTGCCTACAAAACGACATCAAACCTAATACAATCCTGTAAATTGTATTTAACAAATTTATATTAAGAATTAATTTATCAAGTGCATCAATTTACAAGACTACAATACAATAGAAAGAAAACTCGATGTCCGGTTGCTCGCCTCAAGCGGACTGCCGGTGGCGGTATTCTAGTGGTTAGCGTGGTACGCTCAAGCGTAAGGTGATTGAAGAGTCATGGGTTGAAACCTAGGTCAGACTAAAGAATAATATAACGCTACCAGTACTGATTAATTTGTGTGTCTGCGCTTTCTGCATTAATTAGTACGCTCGTTACAGCAAAGATACGATTAACAAGTGGGAAGGAAGACTATAAAAAATACCAAAAACAGCAAATAAGCAAGGAAACCATGTAAGCATGTGCGTCTGACATATGTGGTATATGAGAAAATTTAACAAAAACTGCAATTGTTAGCAGTTCTATATCACCAGAACACACTTTCCAGTTAGCAAATCACAAGTGCTACATGAATGGCAGTATGCAAAATTGGACCAACTCACAAAACAAATTATTTTATTTTATTTTCACAAAATTTCAAAATCATAAATTGAAGGCATGCATAATATTTTCGACCAGTATTGTAGAACACCATTATATCTAGCAAATACCAGCAAAACATGTGAAATATTATGAGAGCAATTCGAAGATATTGTTAAAATAAACACCATTTTTACTATATTTCTGATGCTACTTGATTCACTATTTGCATACGGTCAATAATACAATCAATCGCCTGACATCGTCCCTAGTTGAGGAAACGGACGTTAAACCTTTATTATTACTATAATCCCAGGTGTTCTACCTTCTCAGCATCCTTCCTGGTGGTAAAGCTGACCAGTATACCATTGCTAGAGCTGCTGACATCTGCTGCTGTGTCAGGCTGCCAGCTCTCTACGCGTCCATATTTCTGTACAATACATCAATAAATTAACCTAGGCAATGAAATAATAATAATAATAATCAAGTATATAAGAACTATATAAGGAATCTTGAGAAGATTGGTGTCAGAAGAACGAAGCACACGAGAAGGTAAGTTGAGGTGAAGATAATGAAATTAAGTAATAGAAAGAAAGAAATAGAAAGCATTAGTCATGTGCAAAAGAACTGAAGGAAAATGTTGCAAAGGAAGACAAAGAATACCCATATGGAGTCTCAGTGATTGGATGAAGGTAGAAGAAGTAGAGCTGATCAGAGCTTCAAGAGAACGAAAACTGTGGAAAACCATGACCGTCAACGCCCGAAACCTGCAGGACGCCTGAAGGAAAAATAATTAATTAATCAGTCAATCACACTATTAAAAATTCAAATATAAAATAAAAAATAAAATAAAATGTAAATCGATCACTATTCAATGTTGTATGCTTTTGCGGCTCTTTTAACCCAGTAGATCTCGAGCAGCTGGGCGACGATTCAATTCGTTCTTAATTGAATCGCTTTTATAAAACCCACCGGTCTCTTTACACCCAGGGTAAATAAAAAATATATAAAAAAAGGAACTATTAAATCTATATTGGTGATCTAGTAGAAACACAGCGGCGCGTGAAATAGGCGGTCACAGGGGTTCAATGCCCAGTTTTGGAGACCCTTCGAATTGCACGCCTAATAATAATAATAATAATAAGTACATTTATAAAGCAACGCTCTCTGGAAAATGCCACAGTAGCGCTATCGCTATGCAGCTGTATAGCAGCTTAAACAAGCAGCTATATAGCTGCATCTCCATATAATAATAGCAGCAGTCAGTGTACATTTACCAAGATAAGCTCTGGCGACTGCAACTAGTTACTAAAACTTGGAAAGGAATCTCGGCTATATTGACATTTGCTGTGATCAAAAGTACATGCTACAATTACTACAGAGTAAGACACGTTAAACTTGGCTTTACATTTCTGACATGCTATGAGAGATATTAGAACATGGAAAGACAAGCAAGCATACAAGTACACAGACAGAAAGACAAGCAAGCATACATACACCAAGATGTTGAATGACACTATTAGTCTCCTCCACAGTGAAGCCAGTAACAAGTAGTTGTCTACTGCGCCTGTCAATCAATCTCCCAGCCCCGCCTCCTGTACTGAAACCACGCCTCCTAGCAGGCATACCATGCTCTCTAGCAGTGAAGCCACGCCCCCTGGTGGGCCAGGCCCCTCTGCCATACGACCCCCTACCCCTCTGTGCTACAGCTCCACCCCTCGTGTAACCAGACGCCTAAAAAAATCAATCAATCAATCAATCAGTCAATCAAACAGTGTGCCCCAAACACCAAGCCCCTTAGCAGCTTGGCATTATGGGGCTTGGTGGTGTGCTGGGGGATTGTCAAGTCTCGCATTTATCTATTATTGATTTATTCATATTATATCTTCATATACACAGCCGTGTTGGATCCAGCAAACATAAGAATTAATCAACCGAGAGCTGCATGTGTTTCGCACAAGCCGACTAACGCAATCATTCGTAAGGAGACCCTTCAAAAAGCAAAATTTTTCTCTTAAAAATATGCCATGGACCTGCCTTTAGGAAGTGCACTGAGAGAAATACACAGCTAGCCTACCCTCAAGTTTTTTATTCTATGATTAGTGTATTTGATTGGGTACCGGTATCTGATAACGTTGTGTGATATGGAAACTGACGTTAAACTAAGCCTACGAGATAAAAAAATTACAGATTACTACACCATGAACAGTGAAAATAAGAGAACCGAGTGTACAGCATGATTGCTAGACAAGTTACATTATTCATGGTTTCGTAAACTAAAGTTTACTGTACAGTTTACTGTACTGTTCGGGGAGGGGGGCCACTATCCCCTCCTAACCGCAAAAAACAATTAATTTGCCAAAGTAGCCTTAAGTTTTATTATGACACTAAACATTTGAGCTCAAAACATTTTGGGGGGAGGGCATGTCCTCAGTCATCTTGGCCCACAACTGCATGCATGCTAAACATAACAGGCCTATTATTGCTCTTACAAGTGTGCATTTTAGCTATAAACTTCCAAGACGCAGGTTACTTATATTTGTAATTGTCTCAGTATGCTGCATGAAATATAGGCCTACACATGTGCAATCAAAATTACAATTTTGTGCTCGGTTAAGAAACATTGTAGTTACTTACAATGTAAAGAATCTATGCGAAGACTAGAACTTTTTGCAGTAAGTTCTCTAATTTACATTATATTAGGCCTATTTATTTCTCTTCATAGCAATTATCACCAGGTATCTTTGCAATCTTTTAAACTCGCATGCACAATTTTTTCACACCAGGCCTCGGCGGGCCGCACGGATAGGCTCGGCGGGCCGCAGTTTGTGCACCCCTGATATATAATATATAAAAATTAAAATAACCAATAATGTAATCATAATAATAGTGTAATCTATATGATACATTAAATACAATATATCACTTAGATGTCCTTGGTTAATATGATTTATTTATTTATCTAATTTTCGTCTATTTTTGCATATGACAGAACGCAAATGCTAGTTTCCCTGCTTAATTGCTGTTTCTGTGCTTTTGTTATTTTTAATCAGTCCACGATTACTCATACCTTTGCCTTTGTTGGCGCTTCAAGCGACTAGCGCAGATACACGATTAGCCTTCCATTTTCCAGACACCAATACACACCCGTGCCCAAGGGTGCTGGGGATATTTTGTCGACTGAGCTGGGAATTGTTCCCACGCCTCGATCCGGAGTCAAGCACGCTAACCGCTTCACTAAATCCCCGCCGGCATATATGATTCTTGTTTCCAATTTTGTTACCCGTAATTGATTGAATGATTGGTTTTGCATCCCTGTGACTTCCAACCCTGATATTAAATGGACTAGCTGAAATTCTGTATCTCTAGTTATATTAAACAATGACAACAACAACATACAAAAAACAACACAATTAGAATGCTTCCGTCGTTCACTAGCATACGAGTAATTTTATAGGCAGACTGCTACTTTCCTTTGAATGTTATTATAAAGCTGTAAAGCTAACTTTAACATCTGTTTCCGTATCCAAGGATACCGTCAGAGATGGACCCGGCTGGGAATCGAACCCATGACCTCCTGCTGATCAGGCAAGCTTGCAATCGACTCGGCCATCCAACCGGGAATATATAATGAGGCTCAACAAATTTAACGTCAGTTTCACAGCCAAAGGGCTGCATCAGTGACAAGTGAGCCTTGGGATTCGACCTGAGCACTTATGGAACCGGGACGAGATGCTCAACCAATGAGCAACTGGCTCAGCCAAAGAACAACCAGGGGGAGCAGTGCTTTAAATAATAATAATACAGGTTTAATGTCCGTTTCCTCATCCAAGGATGGTATCAGAGACTTCAAAGAGAGTTTATGAATTCTATTGTTCATTTCTAATTCCATCTATATTGCAAGAGCCGGCTGTGTAATGGTTAAGCGACTGGACTGCGGATCAATAGGTTCGCGGTTCAAATTCAAGGACTCTCCCCGTCACTGATGTAGCCCTGGGGGCGCAAACCTGAAACTTGATTCGGCTTATTCAAAACCTATTCTCCCGGTGTCTATGAAAATGTGAAATCGACCATACTAATGGACTTGCACGGTTTTGGAACTCGCCATCTCTTCGGTCCATGTATATGCAGGTGCTTTGAATCTACCTGTAGTTAGACTAATGGACTTGCACGGTTTTGGAACTCGCCATCTCTTCGGTCCATGTATATGCAGGTGCTTTGAATCTGCCTGTAGTTTTAACCCTGACATCACCTTCTAGTGGGAACACGGAAGTTAAACGAATGTCAGTCTGACAATAAATGGAAATATTATTATTATTGTCATTATTATACCATAATCGATTGATAAAACAATATAACAGGCCTCTTACGTAAATGTACAGGACTAACTTATAATGGGAGAGAGAGGAGGTTTAACTATTTCATTAAATGATGTTGGGTCATTCATTGGTTCAAATTAGACTATTTAAAGTTAAAATCTAACATGACCGTCTACGATTTTCCTTAAATTTCACAGGATGTTGTTTGCCAGGGAGAATTTTATTTCCAACAGATTTAACTTTTTTTAATGAACTAGTGTCCAAGATCACTGAACTTTGAATATTACGAGTACAATTAATTACCTGAACCCGAAGCAGATTGATTTTGTTGCGTAGCTCTGACGTCTCTTTACCCTCATCAGGCAAAGACATTAGCTCTAACTCAGCATCTAGTATCTGGCGCCTTAACTGAATACAGTGCAAGTACTAGAACACTAAGTACAAGTACATAAAATACAGTACACGTACTCAAACAAAATAAGAGTAAAGGTAAAGCTACACTATAGAATAGAATTGACTCCAAGGTTTTGGAGCTGATCTCGTTTCAACGCATTCAGCACACAGGTGACAATTGTCACGCAGGTGACAATTGTCAATAATCTAGCGACAAGATCGGCAGCCCAAAGGACTAAACGCCAGAACCGTATTACTTTCGAAATCTTCTGAAGCAGTCACCTACGGTACTATGCACTAATTGCTCCAAATTAAACGACCCTCGAAGGGGATTAATTGTGGAAATAAGAGTACAAGTATGAAAAACACAATAAAACTAAAACATTAAACATAGATTAGTATTATTGCAAATTGTACCATACAACAGCAATTCTCAGACAAAAAACTTTCTCTAACATATAACAAAAATAAGCTACTGTATAATTTTATATCATAAATAACGTGGAACTCTAAACATAAGAATATGAATTATTACACTACAAGGTACAATATAAACTGACGTGTACTCTGTGGAATAACCTTGCAGTAAGCTTGAGTTAATTGTGAAACTGTAGCTCGACTGTGTTGAGCCGGTTTGAAGGGAGGCCTTGTGCCTCAGAACCTAGACGTTAAACACACTCAAACCCATACCTAAACATGAATAACAAAAGTCTATAAACCTCTTGTGGATCTAATAGAGCAGCTCCGCCCCCTTGCATGACATTGGTCGATAGAGTCCCTGCCCCTGAGCCTAACGCAGGCTTGCTATTGGTCGACAAGAGAGCTGTCAGTTTCTGTAGGTCGGCCTTCAACGTGATGGAACTCTGGTCTAACTTCTTTAGCATCTAGAACAGCAATAATGTTACAGAACTACAATAGGCCATATGTCTTTCATATTCGCTTATTGAAGTCAATCTGACAATGACAGACTATGTTGTCTAAACGCTATCAGGTGACACAAACCAGCTCCTCATGTTGCTTTACACAATTGCTGTAATAAATAAATAATATTGATAATAACAATATTGTAATTGGATCTCCACTGTGCCTGAATAATGTTGATCCCTGTTCTCTTTCAGAAATACTTGTGATTTGTTAACTGCGTTTGAGTGGACCAGTTACTAGTACTTTCAAGTGCTGCTGGAGACATAACTGATATCGTCGTCAGATTATGAAACGGTCGTTAACCCGTATTGTATTGTAATATATTGTAATTGAAAAGAATTCCATAACATCAACGACAATGAAACATGTAATGTATGTACATTGTACAACTGTGCATTTTACAAGTATGACATCCCTGACATCATCCCTGAATGAGGAAAAGGCCATTAAACCTTTATTATTATTATTATTAAGTGCACTCACCTCCATTAATAAATCTTTCTCAGCGGCAGCAAGAGTAGGCTGCTGCACCTTCACTAACAACACCTGTACACAACAAATACATGGTTTTTTATTCATTTATTTTAACGCATGACATAAGACTAAGCTAACAGTTTCCTTTCTAATTTTTATCGAATGTTATTTCCACTCCAAAAGTCAAATATGATGCCAAAATATTACACATGATTCAAAGAAGTCAAACAAAGATCAAAGAGGTATTACAGGATGCAAACTGGCCCTAAAGATACAGCCTTCACAAGGTCGGGAATATAAATACAGCAAAACCAGGATTACAATTTGTCTCATATATATTTTGCTACTGCAACAGTAGAAGCCTATCGTCGGTTTTTGGGGGTCCATTCACGGTTGGATCTCCGCAGGTGAATAGTGGCATATGATGGAGCTAACCCTGTGAGGTGGCATAACTGTCTGAAGCCTGAGAGTGAGTGCTGCAGAGAGAGAGAGAGAGAGAGAGAGAGAGAGAGAGAGAGAGAGAGAGAAAGAGAGAGAGAAAAAATCGGCCGTCAGTGAGGACATACCCCTTCTAATGAGAGGATAGAGGGTGTTAGTTTCACACCTGGGTGAACAACAACAAGGACGTAGATACAAGAGGTGGTAGATACATATCTACCGCTGACGAACAATTTCAATACCGTGGATACATCTTAAAGCAGCATTTCTTGACGGGGTCGCGACCCAGTAAAAATAAGTTTGGTTACGACCCACCAAGCCTTTTATATTGATATGCTGTAGGATATTTAGTGTTTTGCAAATCATAAATGTGTAACTTGTAAGTCACACAAAATCAGATGTAGCCTACGTGAACAGTGTAAATCTTCATGGGCTTACGAAAATAAGAGTTTGCTTCTTGTAGGCTTGTACTAAATAATTATCTTAAAATAAATTATTTGAGACCTCGGTGACCCACTTGAAAGAAGTCGGCGATCCACCCGTGGGTCACAACCCACAGTTTGAGAAACACTGTCTTAATTAAAGGACTTTAGAACACCAAAACATTTGCATTTCTTAATCTTACTTAATCTCCTGTGTGATCTTAAACAGATGTGTTCTATGCCTGGTTTGACTAACAAAGCCCTATAATTATAATTAGTATTAAACAGACCTGTGCTTGTAGTATTGCCAGAGTTATTGACATGGACTGTGGAACAAGAAAATAATTATTATAATTCTTAAAACTTGTATGGAATATACAAAATACCTTTTGCTGTTTGATTTGTTTGTCTAACAAGTTTTGTTTCTGTTTCATCAGCTCCATCTGCAGGCTTCTTACATCAACACCCTGCCAACAACACCAACACCAATCAATCAATCAATACAAAATTGTATAATTAAAACAGGGTGTAAATCACCGAGTGGGGGGGGGGGTTGGGAGGTCTTCAAATGGGGACCCCCACTTGATGATTTATAAAGGTCCTGGGACATCAGATATTTATGTTCTCTCTTTAATTTTCTTTTTTTTTCAATACACATGTCAACTGCACGTGCTTACAAGGTTTTCCTTTCTTAGTAGGGATGTTAAACGAAATCTGGTAAACCCGGTATTCGATTTTGAAACCGAATAGGCCTACTGGTTCATTGCTGTTTAGAGCGCACAATGCCGCAAGCGCCGATATAATCCACTAACCTACAAAACACCTGGGGTTATTCTTCTTGTTGACCTGACTTGGGATCGATCCAGGTGCGGCGCTGACCGGGGTGGTCCAGGCGTCCCCCCAGTTCCTCCTAGACCGCCCATACAATTCGTCCAGATTTGTGGAGTTTTTTTCAAGGAAGGGGTAGGTACTGCGGGGTGGAGCCCCCCCCCCCCCAGTACTTACCGCCGCCGCTCCTGGATCGATCTCAGGTCTTCTTGTTGCAAAGGCAAATGCTCTTACCACTCGGCCATAACCCCCCCCCCCATATT